>OZ012738.1:359266557-359342383 GCA_963859935.3 Lathyrus sativus
TATTTTGGTTGATGAAAATCTTTAACATCATGGAACTTTTGAAGTTCTTGATTAAGATGAGACCATTCTTCTTTTGTTTTTGTGTGACATGCTTTAGGAGGATGATCTACATATCATTTCTCTAGCATGTGTGAACACATAAGTTATTATTGATCAGCCTTAGATAGTTGTGAGTTCTACATAAATCCAATTAAGATTACTTAACATAGCGCTAAATTTGTTCAGAATCGGAAACTGAGTCATTTTTGTTAGTGAGATTGTCAGCCTCCCATTCTCCATGGTATTGTGTGAAATAGATTGAATATTTTGTTACCTAAGAAAGCTAGTGGTATACTTGTTTATGTTATCCAAGTTGGAGCCCTTCTCTTGGTAATGTATAAGACCATGTTTTTATGCTTGTGGATGTTTAGTTTAGTGTTCTCCAAAAAATGACAAAGTGGCCTTTCTCTTCTAGTCACTAACTTACTAACATTTTTGTTTATCTAATCTTTACTTTATTATCATTTATTTTATTTTATTTACTAATTGCAATTTACTTTATGCGTTTCCTTTAGAATTTCATATCATATATGTTAGTTCCATGGTTCTATAATATAGAATTGTCCAGGGTTCTATGATTGGCTAAATTTTGGTAAAACATGATCTTGCACTGATGATTAAGCAGGATGTTATAACATCTCCATCTGCTGTGGTAACAGAACTGTTGTGGAGTGTTTTAATGAGAATGCCATGTTGAATGTCGTGACATCCATCACCACATCCATCTGCTGTCATGACAGAACTATTGTCATGTGTGAGAAACAACAGGAGTAGTGGTGTAGCAGGGGCTGATGACTCATGACATTGCTACGGATGCAGAAGGAGCTAGCAGGAGCTGATGACTCATGACATTGCTACGGATGTAGAAGGAGCTAGCAGGAGCTGATGACAACTACTGTCATGGATGTCATACTGAGTATCACTGCTGCTATGTGTTAGCAGTAGCCACAACAGGTTGAGTTGTGATGAAGTTCCTCACAGGTGGTTGTTGCACCCTAAAATTTGCTCAACCTATTTCACCTGGTTTATGTTTTAATTGCATTATCATTTGCATAGTCACATCATGTACATGGTCCAATCATTTGCATATCATAACATAGCAAGTCATTTAACAGGGGATCAAGTGCCATCCTTATCTAAAGAAGCACATCAAGGGGCCTTATTCAAGCTGAAGAACATCCAAGTCATCAAGGAATGGGTTAAAGCTTTGAGGAGATTTGAGAGTCAACAAGTGGATTTCTCTCCTAACTTGAGGTGTATTGAGGGTCATCAATGGGGTATGAAGCAGGGAATTATGAATTTGAGGTGTGTATGGATCCCATGGGAGGCCTAGAGAGCCCTATTGATGCTTAGACAAGTCATGGTATCAAGTTCAAGAACCACAGTTGAGATGTGTACAAGTAGGGTTTCATCTGGGTAACCCTAGGTCAAGGAGAGCAAAGAGAAGGGCATCAAGACCTAGCTCTAGGTCATGGAAGTCATGGGTTGATGTGTTAAGGCATGTGTATGGATGAGTCAAGATCAAGTTCAAGAGAATCAAGAGTGGTTGGAGGTGTTTGATACAGGGTTCCTAGGGTAAAATCCCCTATATGGCACTGGACTTCCAAGCCACATAATTCAAAATACAAGTTTCAAATGGATTCTTGGCCAACATGAAACTTGTAGAGATTTTCAATAGCTTTAATTTGAGTACTAGAAGTCTTCAAGAAGATTTGTGGAACTCAAGTTATGGTTCTTGCAAGTTACAGGTCACCAGAGGACACTGAAATTTATCTGTGAAAGTTACTTGACTTCCAAGCACCTTTTTCCCCCCAAGTAGTTTTCAAATGGATTCTTGGACAAAATAAGAGTTGTATATCTTGATCTTAGCTTTCCATATAGTACTATAAGTCCTCAAGAGGATTTGTAGAACTCAAGTTATGATCTTGACAATCCAGGGGTATTTTGGGAAAGTTGAATTATAGGTCATTTTTCAACATAGGTCAAAATCTCCATCTTCCACTCCTCAAATGAAAAAGTGTCCAACATGAAATGTGTTTAAAATGATGTTTTTAGGTCAGATAAGATGTCATGGGTGATTGAATTGGCTTGCTTCACAAAATGATCCAGAATGGCATAAAAAGAAGGATTTTTCAAATGATTCAAAGGAGGGGAATTGAGATTTTGAATTATGAGGCATACACATGGCATATGGGTAGTCATTTTGAATGGAAATTGGATTCTAAACACAATGTCATTTCCACATTATTGAATTGAGGCTTAATTTCATGACTTTCTTTGTAAAGTGCTTACTTACATTACAAGTTACAACGCCAAAACAAGAATCAAAGCATTTCAGGCCAAGCTAGCTATCCATTCACACTCACAAGCCAATTTGCAGTTGAATAGAACATTCTAGAGCAAGCTGGAAGCTCAGGATCGTGACTGACTGGTGCATTGCATTTTCAAGGAAAATTCAGAAATGATGGATCACTGATTTGGGCTTCAAACTGGGCTCAAAAGCCCATAAAGAGTTTCTATATATTGAGAGGAGTGAGTTCAGACTCATTTTGGTGCAGAATTCGTGGAGGAGAGGAAGATTGAAGTTGAGTTTCAAGAGCTTCAACTTAGAATCGTTTTGAAGTTGCAAGCCTATTCAAGTCAAATTAAGGGTTGAAGAAGCTTCATCTTGCATTCTTGAACGTGTTTGAAGAATCTTGGAGCCTGAATTGAGCATTTGATCCCTCTGTTCATCCAATTTCTTCAGGTATGTAACTCTTGGATTTCCCATTGATCTAGGCTGAATTAGGTGGCAATGTGCATGTGGTTAGGTTCCCTATGATTGGTAGAACGATTTAGGATTGGTTTGGCTTCGTTTGGTGATGATCGAGGGAGTGCACCAATTTCTGTTTGGATTCAGTTACATGTAATCTTGAGGAATTAACATGAGTGTGATACCTTAGAATGACCAGTGTAACCTGAGGATCATTTCTATGGTTTCAATTTTGAGAATGGTGATGATTGAGATTTTGGTATTTTTTGAACTTTGATTCGAATCCTGAAATCCATTGAGAGTTGGTTGAAATAGAGGTGATATTCATGATCCTTATGGTTTTCTGATCAAGTTTGGTATAAGAAGTTTTTGATTTGGTCACCTGCAACCACCACTCCACCAGAGAAGATGGTGGAAACCACCGTGGACCACCCCCTGAGGATAGTCTCAGCTCGCCTGAGCTTTTGGAGAAGATGAAGTTTCAACCCTCAGATTACATTGACTGGTTGACTCAGATGATCATCCAATGGCTCGTGTTTAATCTTCAGGTTTCCCTCTATGACCAAAAACGCTGCGTTTCATTTATCCAGCCAGCTGGTGACTGGACACCACACGTGGACACGTTCTGAAGCCTCAGATGCGCTTACCAGTCCATTGATCCAATGGCTCCCATTTAATTCAGCATTTTAATTTCTTTTATTTGATTTTCTTTTATTTTTAATCCATTTGAATTCTAAAATTCATAATAAATCCAATATTTATCCAAAAAATATTTTAAACATACCTCCATGATCTTGGATTTATTTGTGATTTTATGAAATTAATAAATCTCATTTTCGTCCTTTTTTCAATTTAATTTGATTTTCTCCATTTTATTATTTTCTTTAATTTTGTATTTTTGTTACATGATTTTGTGGATTTTATTGTGATTAATTGGTGAATGATTTTAAGTTGATTCTTGTTGGAATGATTAGATTAGGGAAGCATGTACCCTTAGGATTTTTATCATAATTTTGTGAATAAAATTTAGGTTAGTTTGACAGGTGAACAGGAGAGGTGTTGGAATTAGGGTTTTCAGACAAGTAGTTGTAGTTTAGTGCATAGTTTTGAGGACTAAATGATTGATCTAGGGTTTGGGATTCCTATGGGGCATTGGGTATAGGGTTAGTTCCATTATAAATTTACCTAGGATTTTCTGATGAGCTTTGGCATTTTATTTGATTTTTGCAACTTGTGTGGTGATTGTGGGTTTCTCCATTGGATATTTGGTTTGGTTATACTTGTGTGGGGCTATTTTGGAGTGCTTTTGGTTTGGCTTTGCTTGGATGAATTGAAGATCAAATGAAGTTGCTTTGGATGGCTTGAAGAAGCTTGGAGTTGAAGATTTCTCATTTGTTGGAGTGCTTGTCAGAGGCTTAGGGATTAGGATACATAGGAAAAGCATTAGAGTAGTCTTGTTTCTTCTTTCAAACATAGAGAGCTTTTGTGCCTCTATTCCATCCCATGACACAAGGTCCTCCAAACAAGTTCCATATCTCCTTAGGAGGGATGTAGAGCATGCTTTTGTTGGGTAGAACCTTGAGGATACCTTTCACTTGCCATGTTAAGATCTTAGTGATTTCTTTGGGTTGTCACTAAGCCTCTTAACATTTTAACTTCATCTATTGATTGATTCTATTCTGGAGTGATGGAATTGAAGATGGAAACCTATGAAGATGAAGTTCATTGAAGATTGGTGAAGATGAAGCTTGTGCTGTCAAAGCTGGTTGTCTATTGAAGCTAGGGTGTTGCTGCTTTTTGTTGAAGCTGTTTACTGGTTGAGGTTCATGCTTGCAAAGCTGGGACATTTTTCTGAAGATAGAAGCTTATCTAAAGCTTGAAGATTGTTGAAGATTGATGATGGGGTCTTGCTTGGAGAAGTTGTTACTGTCAACCCTTTGCTGATAATCAACTGTAGCTGTCAGAGCTGTTGCTGCTTGTGTTGCTTACTATAGGAGCTGGATTGTTGCTGTCAGAGCTGGTGCTGGTGTTGTTTTCTTTTGTTGTATTGTTTGTTGGCTTGTACAGTTTGCCTCCTTAGGTTTGAAGTGAATGTTGTTTCACTTTGCCTGTTGTTTTCCCAGATTCGAGGTAGAGTGGGACTCCCTTGCCTCGCTTGTACTGTTGCATTGCATACATGTTTACTGCTTACTGTATATATCTGTTTCTTTTCTAGTTATCCCTAGGATCTCTGTTTTCCTCTGTGCAAGAGAGAAATATGACAGATAATAGGTTTTTATCCATGCATGACAACTTTAGGGTAGTTTTGATCCCCCTTTTAACCCTAGGTTTTTTTAGAGCTTCGTTCTCTTCTATCTCAAAACAATTCAAAAACACAGTAATAAGGATAATCAATGTCGTACGCTACGAGCCTTAAGCTATTTGAGGAAAGGTTGTTGGAGGGTCACTCTTCAGTAATCTGATTGCCCAGTGTGTTACCCTTAGGGTGACATACGACGCAGTCACTCTCAAATCATAGTCTCTAGTGCGTCAGAGATTGCAAACCCACTAAAAAATACTTCTTTCGTAAAAGATTCAAACAAACATCAAAGTGTCATTTTTGTCTGCTTGGACTCTTAATCAGAAGAAACCCTTTTCAGAAGGATCTAAAAAACAGTCAGACAAATCTGTGTCTTCCGTAGCCCGAACTACGTTTGCTCTGATCTTTCATGCTGTATGAAAGTACGTAGGCATAGGATGTCATATCCTAGCGAGCAACCTTCCCCTCCTTTCCGTAGAGTAGGCAAACTACGTTGACTCTGATTTCTCGTTCCAGACGGGAATACGTAGGCATAAAGTGTGATACTTTGCCGAGTCATTTTCTTTTCTTTTTTAACCTTGACCCCTTAGAGTAGATAGAATAACATACCCACAGATAGAAAACAAGCGTGGATCCCGTCGAGTACGGCGGACGTGAGGGGTGCTAATACCTTCCCCTTGCGTAATCGACTCCCGAATCCAGGTTTGGTTGCGACGACCATTCCCTTCCTGTTTTGCGTTAGGTTTACTCTGAGTGTTTCCTTTCCCTCTTGGGGGATAAATAACGCACGGTGACGACTCTTCTGTCATAGCCGGCGCCGATTTTCGCAGTAGCGACAGCTGGCGACTCTGCTGGGGACTTCCAACGGTTCCCTACGCGAGTCAATCCTAGCGCTTGTTTTCCCGTCGTGGGTGTTGTATAGATTTACTTTTTTGTCTTTACTTTCCGCATTTTATTATCATCTTTATATTGTTATTGTTGTTGTGGGGGAGGGTGATCTGTTGAGAGATAAGCCGGACCTAGGCTTGAGGTTACACCTAGACTTAGAAGTAGAGAGTAGTGGTTAGCCTGCTTGCTTAGCTCGCACCAGCTAGCCGCGAAATCTGCGCTCAGACGAGATTCTCTTTGATGCCTCTTGCCTGGCCCTTAGGGCTCGACAAGTTGTCTGACCCGAGGATTGTCGACTCTGGGGACCGATCAATTGGAAGTTGGCTGAGGAGGGCCTCTTCAGGACATGATGATGCCACACCTTCTGGGTATCGTATCGTCAGTCTTGAAAGTCTGTGATGCCAACGACCGCATAGGATGCCATACCTTGTGTCAGTTGATAGGACACCTACCTGTGAGAAGGGTTGGGGCATGCAGGAAACTTGACCTCCAAATTACCGGTTTTCTTGACAGTGGTTCAGTGGTTTGAGATTTGGGGTTCTTCATCAGAGCTTTATTATGGGTCTGTTGAGGACCAGGCTGGAGCATTGTTATGGGTCTGTCGAGACCAGGTTTGGGCAGTATTGTGGGTCTAAGGAGACATATATTATGGATGGATCTCCTCAGCAATATGTCACTTGATCCCTGTTGCATTATTGTGCATATTGCATTTGTTGCATACTCATTGTGCATATCATTGACGTGTATTTATGTTGCAGGTGTGTTCATTCCCCTCTGATTCTAGGGTATCTTCTGGCCAGACATGTAGTCCACGAAAAGGACAGTTGCTTATCGGTTGCATTCTCCAGATATTAGTTCCTTGATGGGATTGGTTGCTCTAGCAAATGAGAGAGTGAGGTCTGAGTTCAGAGTATCCTATGGGAGATTGCTTAGTTTGTTGTACATCCCTTCCGCATTTGAGACGACTGGGGTGTATACTTTGATGCAGTTTTATGAGCCGCAGCTGAGATGTTTCTTATTTCCCAACTATATTCTGGCACCCACTTTGGAGGAGTATTCTGCTATGTTGGGAGTTCCCGTGTTAGACCAGATGCCCTTTATACATGTTGATGCTGAGCTTGAGTTGGCTACACTTGCTGAGATTGTCAGTTTGGACGCTTCTGAGTTCCATGGAGGGTTGGTCAAGTTGAATGGAGCTTATGGTTTTCACTTGTCTGTCCTGGTTGAGAAGGCTATACAGTGCGCGAAGAACGGACGGTGGGTTGCCTTCAGTGCCATTCTAGTTGTCTGCATCTATGGGATTGTCTTGTTTCCAATGTGCCAGATTTTGTCGACTCAGATGCCTTCTTGATTCTTGCCTCGAAGAATCCTGTTCCTACTCTATTGGGCGATGTTTATCATTCCATTCACTACAAGAATGAGAAACGTCGTGGCAAGAATGTTTCCTGCTGTATTCCTCTTTTGTACAGGTGGTTCCGGGGACATCTTCCGAAGACAGGGCCTTTTGTTGATATCGTTGATACTTTGGATTGGTCTTCCTGGTTGATGGGGCTGTCTGCTGAGAACATCATTTGGTTTGATCGGAGTATGCTTGGCACTGATATTATATATAGTTGTAGTGGCTTTCCGAATGTCCCCCTGATTGGACGGAAAGGATGTATTAACTATAACCCTTCGCTGCTGGTGAGACAGTTTGGTTATGCTTTGAGGGACGCTCCTATTGAGGAGGAGATACAGGAATCTCTGTATCTCACGGGCTTATTAGACGCAGCTGTTTTGATCAGATTGAGACATGCATGGGCTAACATCCATAGGAGAGGGAAAGCTTTGCTTGGTAAGAGCAACAACAAAGCTTATGATCCTTATTTGGCTTGGATCCGCGAGAGAGCTAGTATTTCCTTGATGCCTTATCCTGCTGTGGAACCTCTGTATCTTCCAGTGATTGAGGCACCTACTTCGATAGAGCTTGAAAAGTATAACAAATTGTTGGCTGAAAACGAAGAATTGAAGAAAGCAAATGATGAGTTAGAGAAAGAGATCTTCCAATTGCGTCATGAGAAGAATGAAGCTACCTTCACTGTGAGGGAACAAACTGAATTGATTAATAGGTTGGGTTCAGAGTTGATGGAAGAGACCAACAAGAAAGAAAAAGTGGGAATAGCCTTGAACGGTGTTAGCAAGGTGCTTACTTCCAAGAAGGAACTTTTAAGCAAAGCTTATTCCCGCCTCAGCAAGTGAGAAGCATTATGGAATTCCATGCTTACCAAGCGGAAGGAGCGTGAAGATGAACTGAAGCTGCAGATTGCCACGCTAGAGGCACAGATTAGAGCCCAAGACGTAAAGATTGCTGAAGAGACATCACTTAGGAGCGCTGTTGAGCTTAGAGTAAGTGACCTTGACGAGAAGCTGAGAGGTTATGAAGTGAAGGCGGCTCCAAGAGATGAAGACTCGACGAGGGTTCTGGCGAAGGAACCTGCCAGGACGATGCCAAAAAGCTGAGATCCACTGCCGAGCGGCATGCCTTGCTGATACAAGAGCTAATCTCCAGACTGGGTCGTTCAGAGACACTGGGGATATTGGAAGACGTCAGAGAGTGCCACTTGGCCTGAGTTATCTTTTGCCTTGCTTCTGTTGTCTGTACTTGTATTTTGACCATCGCCAGGCTTGTTGGCCGAGGTCTCTTCAGTTGTATTCAGTTGTACTATTGTACTCAGCCTCTTGGCATTTGTTTATATATGAGGGTTTTCTGATTCCTTGCTTGCTTGATGGGGACTCCATTGTCGTGATGGCCTTCTCTCCGAAACTAGAATCGGGGGGGAATATAACCTGTAGCATATTTACACATTTGCATCTGCATTCATATTGCATGACCGGTATTCTTGAATCTGTATCTTATTTCCTGCATCTTCAGGTTTTTCAGGATTGACGAACAAAGAGTCCACCGCTACTCAACCCGAAACAACTGCAAGAGAGTCATGGACCAAGTCCAAGTTGAGATGCAGGAAATCCGCAAGAAGCTGAATCTGTTCATGCAAGCAATGGAGAACATTGCTAAGGCCCAGGAGAGCCTCCAGACTTTGGTACAGCCGCTGCTGACGCGGACTAATGAGAATGGCAACAATGACCATAACTCTGTGCACGTTGAGACTATTCCGGAGGATGGAACCCCTACGCCTGTGGTTCCACCTGTAGTGACCCCACCTGTTGTGGTTGTAAACGATGGCGCTGGCGCTGGCAATGGCAACACAGGGAATGGAAATGAGACTGTTGTTAACAATGTTGGATTTGAGGACGCCAACCAAGGCGGTGGTAACAACAATGGCGGTAATGGTTTTGGCAACAATGGTTTCGGCTATAATGATCAGGGATTCGATTACGTCAATCAGGACGGGAAATTCGGCTTCCACACCCAGGGTTTCGGTTACGACGGTTTTGGTAACGCTAATCAGGGGTATGGTGGATTTGGCAATGAGAATGGTGCTGGGGTGATTCCTGTTAACGCTGGGTTTAGACCTGTTAGGGTCAACCAAGGTTTCGGTAACAGGGGACGAGGTCCCATGATCAATCAGCAAGGGTTTGGTTGCAACACTGGTTACGACGGATATGGAAATGAAAATGTGAATTGGGGTGAGACCGCCAGGAGGACGCCTTTTCAGGAAAAGGCATGGGATTGGAAGGACCTGTTGATCCTGTTCAGAGGATCAGAATGCTTGAAGAACAGATAAAGGGGGTAGTGAATCAGAACTCCACTGGCTTGGATATGACTACAATGGGCTTGGTACCAGGGCTGAGGGTCCCATTGAAGTTCAAGGCTCCCACTTTTGACAAATACAAGGGGGACACCATCCCTAAGGTCCATGTCCGCTCTTATTACAGAAGGATGTCCGCGTATTCGGATGACGAAAGGATGCTCATGCATTTCTTTCAGGATAGCTTGTCAGGACCTTCACTTGAATGGTATATGGGGCTGGAACCCACGCAGATTAAAACCTGGAAGCAGTTGGTTGATGCTTTCGAAACACATTACAAATATAACAGCGATCTGGCGCCAAACCGGGTCCAATTGCAGGGTTTGTCACAGAAGAACGGTGAAAGTTTTAAAGAGTATGCGCAAAGATGGCGCGATATGGCAGCGAGGGTGCATCCTCCTTTAATTGAAAGGGAGATGAATGACATGTTCATTGGGACATTTACGGGGGTGTTCTACGAAAAATTGTTTAGTGTGTCATTGAGTAGTTTCTCATATTTGATTCTTATGGGGGAGATGATCGAGAACGGGATTAAAGTTGGAAGATTCCAAGCAGGTGAGGCTACCTCAGCAGGAGGTATAAGAAAAGCATTCGGTGGTAGACGACAGGGTGATACTAGTGCCGTGTTTGGTGGCAGGGGCAGGGGCAGAGGAAGAAATCAGTATGTTCAGTCACAACAGATAGCTAGTGTCACTATCCCTTTTCCTTAACAAGGGCAGCCTCAACAACAACAACAACAACAACCACAGCAACAGCAAGGACAGAATCCCGGCCAGAGAAGGGTACAAAATGCGAAACCGAAAAGAGTGTTCGATGCAACCTCCTTCCACGTATGCAGAACTCCTCCAGACCCTGCTAGGGTTGAACTTGGTTGAAAAGAGGACTTTGGCACCACCTACAGGGACGGTACTTCCTTATGGGTATGATGCCAACAAGCATTGCGAATTCCATTCCGGGGCGCCCGGCATGATGTAGAAGCTTGTCAAGCATTAAACACAAAGTTCAGGGTTTGTTGGACAGCAAAGCTATCAACTTTGGACAGGTGGGTCCAAATATCGTACAACAGCCTATGCCCAATCATGGGGCAAATGCCATCTTGACAGAAGAAAATTTGAATCTAGTGATGGATGTCAATGAGCTGAAGACACCGTTGGGTGAGATTAAAAGCACGTTGTTAAAAGGGGGTGTATTCCCAGGATGTGACGAGTTTTTCTTGGATTGTTGGACCCAGCCAGAGGGTTGTAATGAGTTGAAGTAGGGCATTCAGGCTATGATGGATGAAGGTACCTTGCAATTTGATCGAACCGCGATTGAAAAGCCTGTAGAGGCGTTGTGTGATGAGCAAGAACGATGTTGCGACGGTGACGATTCCGAGGAAAACAATAACGATAACGGCGCCCGCCAGGCGGCCGACGATCATAATTACCAAAGCAAGACCAGTTCCTTTTGAGAGTACTAAGGCAGTGCCGTGGACTTATGGGTTGGAGGTATATTGTGACGGTGAGAAAATTGAAGTCAATGGACAACCAGCTGGGGTTGTAGATAATGTTGCTGGAACAGGGGGTATGACCAGAAGCGGAAGAATCTTCACATCGCCCGAGGTAGAGGCAGAAAGATTAGCCAAGGTAAAGCCAAGGCAACTGAGAGTGGCCCTTCTCAACTGAACAAAAAGGAAACGTCACTCAAAGATGTGGAGGAGTTTATGAGGCTCATTCATAAAAGTGATTACAAAATCGTTGAGCACCTCCAGCAAACGCCGTCAAAAATTTCCATCCTATCATTGCTGTTATGTTTCGAGGCCCATCGGAACGCTTTGCTGAAGATTCTAGACACGCCGTTCATTCCTCAAGAAGTTTCTGTTAATCAGTTAGAAGGAGTGATGGCGCATGTCAAGGCGGGGTACAGTTTGGGCTTCACAGACTTTGATTTGACTCCGAGAGGGCGAGAGCACAATATGGCATTGCATGTGTCAGTAGAATGTCGGGGCACGGTCATGTCCCATGTTTTAGTAGACACTGGATCTTCCCTGAATGTGCTACCGAAGAAAGCCATGATGAAGTTGGATATCAGGGGGATTATCTGCACGCCCAGTGATTTAGTGGTGAGGGCGTTCGATGGAACGAGGAGGTCGGTTTTCGGATCAATAACATTACCATTGCAGGTGGGGCCTGAAATATTTGAAACTGAATTCTATATAATGGACATCCAGATGGACATCCAGCCAGCGTATAGTATCCTTCTTGGGCGCCCATGGATTCATGCTGTCGGGGCTGTCACATCCACGTTACACCAAAAGCTGAAGTATATGGTTGGGGATAGTGTCTTCACTGTTTGTGGAGAAGAAGATATTCTGGTTAGCCATCTGTCTTCGTTTAAATATGTTGAGGTCGACGGAGAAATACATGAGACACCTTGTCAAGCCTTCGAGGGGTTGTGAATTAAAGACAAAGCTTAGGGTTCCAGCAAAATATCAGATGTGGCAGTGTCCCTCCTACAAAGAGGCTCAGGCTTTAGTGCAGACTGGTGAGACTAAAGGCTGGGGGCAGGTATTGGAGATTCCCGTGAAGAATGACAAGTTTGGGCTAGGGTATCGACCGATGTCGTCAGCGTTGTCTTCAGGAGCGCCAGGTTCAAGGACCAGTCACGATTACACCAAGCAGGGTGAGCTTCGAGACCGTCAATGCTGTTTCCGATGCTGAAGACGGAGATAGCGACTGTGATATGGACGTGTGGATCAAGCCAAGCGTGCCAGGACAAAGTCTCTGCAATTGGTCTATCCGAGAAACTGTTCTTGTGACAAATAAACAGTAATGATTTGTTTTCTTAATTGTTGAATAATCCTGTGTCCTACCCGGGGAATAGTGATTTTGCTTAGGGCCATTTGGTTATGTACCTTACATTGTTTAATCATGACATAAAGGCGTTTTTCATATACAAATATTGTGATCCCTGTTTCTCCTGTTTTTGTTTTTAACAATAAAATGGCAATGTGGTTATTTGCTTTGTCTGTGTTTTGAAGCATTTAAACATTTCCTTTGCAGGATTACTATTTCAGATGACATCTATGAACCGCCTATGACTCACTTTGACTTTGAGCACCCGGTATTTCAGGCTGAGGAAGAGGTTGTCGAAGATGGTGACGTGCCAGAAGAGTTGACCTGGTTATTGAAACAAGAAGAAAGAATCATTCTGCCTCACGAGGAAGTCATTGAGATTATTAATTTGGGGGTCGGAAGAGGTTGTGAGAAACATCTGTATAGGGGCTGCGCTGCAGAGCGACATCAAGCAAAGGTTGGTTGAGATGCTCAAAGAGTACAGTGATATATTTGCTTGGTCGTACGAGGATATGCCTGGGTTGGATACGAATATGGTTGTGCATCGTCTGCCTTTAAGACAGGAATGTCCACCTGTTAAACAAAAGCTCAGAAGAACCAGACGCGCATGGCTGTGAAAATCAAGGAGGAAGTGCAGAAACAGTGGGATGCTGGTTTCCTAGCTGTTACAAAATATCCCTCATGGGTCGCTAATATTGTGCCAGTGCCAAAGAAGGACGTAAAGTGCGAATGTGTGTAGACTACCGTGATTTGAACAAAGCGAGCCCGAAAGACGACTTTCCACTACCTCACATTGATGTGCTGGTTGATAATACTGCTTAGTTCTCCATATTCTCCTTCATGGACAGCTTCTCGGGCTATAATCAGATCAAAATGGCGCCAGAAGACATGGAGAAGACTACCTTCATTACTCCTGGGAACATTTTTCTATAAAGTGATGCCCTTCGGATTGAAGAACGCTGGGGCAACATATCAACGTGCTATGACGACTCTCTTTCATGACATGATGCATAAAGAGATCGAGGTTTATGTTGATGATATGATTGCCAAATCCCAGACGGAGGAGGAGCATTTGGTTAATCTGCTGAAACTGTTCAAGAGGCTTAGGAAGTTCAGGTTGAGACTGAACCCTAATAAGTGCACCTTCGGATGAGATCAAGTAAACTGCTTGGGGTTTATCGTGAGCGAAAAAGGAATAGAGGTTGATTCTGAAAAATAAAAGCAATACAAGAAATGCCGACGCCTAAAACAGAAAAAGAAGTGCGTGGGTTTTTAGGGAGGTTGAACTATATCGCCCGGTTCATATCTCACTTAACTGCAACATGCGAGCCGTTATTCAAGTTGTTGAAAAAGGATCAGGTGTTGACCTGGAATGAAAATTGTCAAAAGGTGTCCGACAAGATAAAAGAATACTTGCAGGAACCTCCTGTTTTGATACCTCCAGTGGCCGGGAGACCTTTGATTATGTATTTGACGGTTCTTGAGGAAAGTATGGGTTGTGTCTCGGTCAACACGACGAGACAGGACGTAAAGAGCATGCGATCTACTATTTGAGTAAGAAGTTTACTGACTGTGAGTCCAGATACTCAATGCTCGAGAAAACGTGTTGTGCGCTAGCCTGGGCCGCCAAACATTTGAGGCAATACATGCTAAATTATACAACCATGCTAATTTCAAAGATGGATCCAATCAAATACGTGTTTGAAAAGCAAGCACTCTCCGGAAGAATTGCCCGATGGCAGATGGTGTTAACCGAATATGATATACAATATGTCTCGCAAAAGGCTATTAAAGGTAGTATTCTGTCAGAGTACCTTGCGGAGCAGCGATTGAGGACTACCAGTCGATGAGGTTTGATTTTCCTGACGAGGATATCATGTACCTGAAGATGAAGGACTGTGAAGAACCATTGTCGGGAGAAGGACCAGAGTTGGGTTCAAATGGCAGTTGATATTTGACGGAGCTGTAATTCCTATGGTAGCGGAATATGGGCAATTATCACTACTCCTCATAGGTCGCACATCCCATTTACTGCCCGATTGACCTCTCCCGTTACCAATAATGAGGCTGAATATGAGGCTTGCATCATGGGTCTGAAGAAGCTATTGATTTGCGAATCAAACATCTGGATGTGTACGAAGACTCAGCTCTAGTGGTGAATCAGATTAAAGGAGAATGAGAGACACGTCAGCCCAATTTGATACCATATATGAACTATGCACGGAGATTGCTGCCTTTCTTTGACAAGGTGGAGTTGCATCATGTGCCGCGAGCAGAAAATCAAATGGCTGACGCCCTGGCGACATTTTCTTCAATGTATAAAGTTAACTTCTGGAACGAGGCTCCCCGGATTGTTATCTCTCGGCTCGATAGACCTGCCTTCATATTTGCATTGACGAGGCTCCTGATGGTCAACCCTGGTACTTTGACATCCAGAATTTCCTAAAGAACAAGGAGTATCTGGCTGGGGCATCCAGTCGAGATCAGAAGACTCTCAGGAGATTGGCTGGCAATTTCTATCTGAATCCTGACGGTGTCCTGTAAAAAAGAAACCACGACTTGGTGTTGCTACGCTGTGTAGATGAGAAAGAGGCGAAGTTGCTCATGGAAGAGATACATGAGGGTACATTTGGTACACATGCTGGTGGGCATGCTATAAAGAGAAAACTGTTGCGGGCAGGTTACTATTGGTTAACTATGGAAATAGACTGCTTCAAGTTTGCGAAGAGGTGTCATAAATGCCAAATTTATGCGGACAAAGTCCATGTGCCTCCAAGTCCTCTGAATGTGATGTCATCACCGTGGCCTTTCTCGATGTGGGGGATTGATATTATTGGAAAGATTGAGCCCACGGCATCAAACGGACACCGGTTCATTTTGGTGGCAATTGATTACTTCACCAAATGGGTGGAAGCAGCATCATATGCCAATGTGACCAAACAAGTGGTAGCCAGATTTATCAAACGAGACATTATCTGCAGATATGGAATCCTTGGGCGGATTATCACCGACAACGGTTCAAATTTGAATAACAAAATGATGAAAGAGTTGTGTCAGAATTTTAAGATTGAGCATCACAACTCTTCTCCTTACCGGCCTAAGATGAATGGTGATGTCGAAGCGGCCATTAAGAACATAAAGAAGATTGTTCAGAAGATGGTTGTGACCTACAAGGGACTGGCACGAGATGCTACCTTCGCTTTGCACGGTTATCGTACGACGGTACGCACATCAACCAGGGCAACCCCTTTCTCATTGGTATACGGGATGGAGGCAGTGTTACCGTTAGAGGTCGAGATTCCTTTCCCTGAGGGTTTTACGTGATGTCCAACTCGACGAGGCAGAATGGGTTAAAGATAGACTGAATCAGCTCAGTTTAATGGATGAGAAGAGACTGGCTTCTTTAGCATATGGTCGGTTATATCAGAGCCGGATGAAGAAAGGGCACGATAAGAAGATATGTCTGCGAAGCTTTCAGACGGGCGACCTTGTGCTGAAGAGAATTCTCCCACCATAAATGGATCACAGGGGAAAATGGACGCCTAACTACGAAGGTCCATACGTTGTTAGAAAAGTCTTTTTCGAGGAGCTTTGTTGTTGTCCACCATGGACGGTGAAGACTTTACGTCACCTGTGAATTTGGACGCAGTTAAAAAACACTTTGCTTGAAATTGACCCGCTGGACAGAAAAAGAGAGTCCAGGCAAAAATGGGCATCCCGGCGAACCAAAGAAACTTGAATAAAAGGTTCGGGCAAAAGTTAGGGATAAAATTGAAAAGATGTACACCCGCGAAGTCGAAAAACCTGAAAAGGGCGACTTCGGCAAAAAAAGGGTATCCGGTGAATTGAAAACCCGCAAAGGGCGATTCACGCAAAAGTTAGGGATTGAAAAAGCAAATGACCGCGGTCCGAATTTGATACAACATTGCTTAGTGGTTTGGGAGTACCTGAGGGTTCGTTTATCCGACACAATCTCTTCCGAAAATTGAATACCGGGAAAGCGCCAGAGTCAGGCGAGTCATAGGAGGATCAGCTCATGATGTTTGTCTGCACCACGTCGCCGACATGTGTACAAATGTGATTTGTATTAATGATTATTGTGTATGTTTGTATATTTGTTTGTGTGTAACTTCCTCTTTTCATGAGTTGCATCCGATGTACAAAGTTTCTCCATTTACAGGCTCAATCAATAAAACATGTTATTCAGTATTTGATGTTTGTGCTTTACTGTTTTGTATGTGAAAAACGCCGATGTTTTGATAAACTCGCATTTGCATAACTTTGCTGGCCCTTGCCAATGATTGATAAAACTTAGAATTGACTGAGGAGATGTCGTGGACATTAACCCAAATAGATTTGGTTGTATAGATTTGTTTTGTCTCGTTTGTGTTTTGCAGGGTTCTCACCCTTGGAGCAGACAGTCAGAAAATTGTATCCCCCAGCTAGAGGCTCCGAATGAAGGACGTGACCTTACTTGACGCTATTTCCCAGCAGGTCGCACCTCATCCCCAGAGGTTGAGATGATGTTATCCCTTACCGAAGGAGGGATTATTTTCCCCAGAAGAGTATCCTCATGGAAGTTGTCCACAGGATATCCCCAGCAAGACAAGGTCAGTGTCCCATGCAAAGGTTATACTCCCTAGAGAGTCGAGTATATGCACGGTCAATCCCCAGCTGGGAGGATTTCCGCGGCGCATAACCAAGATAGTAGGTTCAGAAGGATTATCCCCACCGAGGATGGTTTTCCTTCTCCCCACAGGTCGTCATGCTTTCGTCAGGATGATTAGCCCCAGCGGAGTGGTAGCTCCGAGTTTGTAAACTGCATCCAGACATTTGTCTCCCAGAAGGGTCGCTTCTTCCCCAACTGAGTTAATCTTCCAGCAGGTGTTGTTCTTACCTCCCAGTGGAAATCGATGTGTAATCTCTCCCGGCAGAGTTGGTTGTGTTTCCGGCATTTATTTTGCCGAAATACGTTGCGATACCGTTCATCCCCAACAGGGTGGTATTTGTCCTCGACAGCCGTGTTGAAGCAAGCTTGTCAGAGCCTTCCCCAGCAGCCTGAACCTGCATTTGCATTTGCATATATTATCATGATTGCATCTACCCAGAGACGCGTAGCATTTCCGTGCTGTATGGAGCACTACACCATTGTCAAACATACGCATTTTGAACATAAATCAGGTTGGTTAACCTTTTGCTTTCAGGTGTGTTTCTCAGCAGGAGTATGAAGTTGCAGTTCAGATCTATTACCAGACGATCGAGGTCCCGCCGTGAGACATGTGACGATGCAGTTCTTGTTATTGTTCCCCACAGAGTTACTGGATGAAGTTTCTCTTATCCGACCAGCGGAGTGTTTTTCTTCAGGTTTGCTGTCGCGGCAGCATTACAGGGTTTCATAAATCAAAAACTTCAGAAGTGGTCACTTGTTGTCGAAACGGGTGTCGGGCAGTTATTTTTAGAATATCCCTAGTGGAGTTAGCTACTGCAAAGAGTTGGCAAAGAAGCTATATCCAAGTTAACTTTCCCGTATGAAGCAGGCAGATGAATTTTCCTGTATGAATCAGGCAGATGTGTTTTCCCGTTATGAAGCAGGCGGATGAATTTTCCTATATGAATCAGGCAGATGTATTTTCCTGTATGAATCAGGCAGATGTATTTTCCCGTATGAAGCAGGTGAATGAATTTTCCTGTATAAACCAGGCAGATGTGTTTTCCCGTATGAAGCGGGCAGATGAATTTTCCTGTATGAACCAGGCAGATGTGTTTTCCCGTATGAAGCAGGCGGATGAATTTTCCTGTATGAACCAGGCAGATGTGTTTTCCCGTATGAAGCAGGCGGATGAATTTTCCTGTATGAACCAGGAAGATGTGTTTTTCCCGTATGAAGCAGGCGGATGAACTTTCCAGTATCCAGATAGATGATTCTCCCGTGATCGACAGAGTATGTGAGTTGTGTTCCGATATTTGGAAAAAGTATTTTCCTCAAGGAAGTCGCCGTGATTTCCTCGTGTTGACGAACTATTCCTGTCCCCAGTAGAGTCCTTCTCGAAGTCGTTTGTGGGTTGGGCCCAACGGAGTTAGCTAATGCAGAGATAAGCAGGGTCTCCTGTGATTAGACAGAAATGTTTCCCAGCGAAGTCGTCGGGATTTTTCTGTGTTGACGGAACATAGCGTCCTAACGTGGACAAAGTTCTATCCCCGCGATGATAGAATCTTTTCGGGTTGATGAAAATGATCCCCAGCACGGTCGCTAATTTGTTTTCTCCGTATTAACAGACGGCGGAGTTTTAACGTGGACAAAAGGCAGGGTGTTTTAACAAGAGGGAGTTCAAAGCCTGAAGCGTTACACAGGCGGTTGACATTGAAATCAGATTTTGATATTAGATGATTGATTGGTTGGTTGCTGTAACAATTGGATTCAGTTGGTGGATGTTGTTCTCCAAGCAGTTTGTGCAGTTTATTTCTGCGGTTGAAAATTTCCGAGTTCTTGGTATTCAACCGTCTCGTACCTCGATTGTTTGAAGGTCGTTCGCTCTTCACCCAGCCGGGTCCAAGCCGTTTGAATAGGGGCAGCTGTTGCACCCTAAAATTTGCTCAACCTATTTCACCTGGTTTATGTTTTAATTGCATTATCATTTGCATAGTCACATCATGTACATGGTCCAATCATTTGCATATCATAACATAGCAAGTCATTTAACAGGGGATCAAGTGTCATCCTTATCTAAAGAAGCACATCAAGGGGCCTTATTCAAGCTGAAGAACATCCAAGTCATCAAGGAATGGGTTGAAGCTTTGAGGAGATTTGAGTGTCAACAAGTGGATTTCTCTCCTAACTTGAGGTGTATTGAGGGTCATCAATGGGGTATGAAGCATGGAATTATGAATTTGAGGTGTGTATGGATCCCATGGGAGGCCTAGAGAGCCCTATTGATGCTTAGACAAGTCATGGTATCAAGTTCAAGAACCACAGTTGAGATGTGTACAAGTAGGGTTTCATCTGGGTAACCCTATGTCAAGGAGAGCAAAGAGAAGGGCATCAAGATCTAGCTCTAGGTCATGGAAGTCATGGGTTGATGTGTTAAGGCATGTGTATGGATGAGTCAAGATCAAGTTGTTGCACCCCAAAATTTGCCCAACATTTCTTCACCTAGCTTGTGTTTCATTTCATTCACATTAGCATTATCATTTGCATTTCATTGACATGTGTGCAGGAGATCAAGAGGTATGATTACCAATCAAGGGCTACACAAGACTATGAAGCTAGCTAAGGAAGGTTATTCAAGCATTCAAGGGTTGATATCCTTGTCAGAGAAGTTAAAAGATCCTCAGAGAGAGTGATTGAAGCCAAGAGGGTGTGTCTCCTAACTTGAGAGTTGGGGGAAGTCATCAGATGATTCTGAAGCCATGAAGGTGGACTTGAGGTCTTGAGAGAGGTCATGAGAAGTGTTGAAGATCACTTTGAGGCCTATACAGGTCATTATGCAAGATTAAGAAGGCTTAGCCATGAGTGGTGCAACTAGGGTTTGACTGGGTCAACCCTAAGTCAACTGATGATTTGAAGAAGGTTGAGACCTAATCCAAGAGCCAGGTGATCATGGATTGATACATTGAGATGTTATAAGGATGATTCCAAGGTCAACTCATCATGATTGAAGAGCTTGAGAAGTTTCAAGCTAGGGTTTCTAAGGCTTGACAGTGTAAAATCCCCTGGTTTGACCCCTATCTTCAAGGCAACTTAGATCAAAATTTGATTGGCATCTCATCTTACCCCCAACATGATTGTTGTAGAGCATGAGCTTAGATTTAATTTGAGTACTAGAAGTCCTTGATAGGATTTGTAGAACTCAAGTTATGGTTTTGACAAGTTACAAGTCATCTGAGGAATGTGAATTTGGAGCTTGAAAGTTACCCAACTTGCATGATACTTTTGCCCAAGAAGAATGATTCCTATGAACTTTTGGTCAACATGAATGTTGTTCCTTATCCTCTTAGCTTTCTATAGAGTACTAGAAGTCCTTGATTCGATTTGTAGAACTCAAGTTATGGCTTTGACAAGTCAAGGGTATTTTGGACATTTGGTGATTATAGGTCATTTGTGATCATAGGCCATTTTCACCAGCTTAGAGGTCTCAAATGCATTTTTGTTCAACATGAAAGTTGTTCAAAATGATGTTTTTAGCTTGTCTAAACATCAAGTGTTCATTGATATGGATTATATCAAGCATTGGTTGAAGAAACTTCACATAAAAGCCATTTTAATGAATTAAAATGAGAAAATTCAAGATAAATGAGATTAACATGTTTCCAAGTCAAATTTGTGGTCATTTTGAATGGAATTGATGTTTTAGAAAGATTGGAATTGCCACATTTTTGATTTGAGGTCCATAACATAGCCATTTGGATGATTACTTCACAAGTAAGAAACATATCCTATACATTCCATATGTTGAAACCAAAGGGAGAAAATCACTTCATTACACTCCTTAATGCTTAAGTGAATGGTTTGGAAGGATTGTAGAGCATGACCAAGGCTTGAAGGCACATATCCATGTTGAAATTTGGAGGAAAAAGTGAAGATCCAAAATCCATAATTGGGCCTAGTTTGGGCTTCTAATCCATCAGAACACATTATAAATAGGATGATGATCAGATTAGGAAGCTTCTAGTGCAGAATTCTGTTGAGAAGCCATTGGAGTGAGGTGAAGAAAAAAGCTTGAAAGTGTAAACTCATTTTGGAGAATCAAGGGGTTTCAGCAGGAATTGAGCACCAAGAATCATTCACCATTACTCCTTGAAGAATTATGCAAAGTTTGGAAGAGAATTGAGGCGTGTAACCACTGCAATTCAAACTTCAAGGTTAGTTCTAAATTCTTGAAATATCTCACTGATTACGCACTTTTAATCAATTAGAAGTATGTGGTTAAGTTCCCCTTAGGATATAGATGGATTCTGGTTAATTGATTTGAAGATTAGAGACGATTTAGGGTTTATGCCATTTTCGGTTGAGACTGTGTTTTTACAAACCCTGTGTTTTTAACATGAACTAGTGGTATGGTTGGGATCCTGGTGAAATTTAGAGCAACTTTCATTCAGAAATCATGTGGAATGGTTGATTATAGAGAGAGTTAGGGTTGGACGAGGCCGGCCGGAAAAGGCACCGGCGGCCCTGGTTCGCGCGCGCGTTTTGCAGCTTGCAGAAGTTTGAAAAGGTTGGAGACATAATCTAGGACGTCCATGCGTGTGAAAAAATAGACTTAGTCAAGCGATCCAAGGTTCCTCGTTGCGCCACGTACACTCCCCTCAAAACACAGCGTTTTGATTAGTGAAGTTTCCCAGTTTGTGTTCTTCGCTGCATATGCCAAGGGTGCACGAGTTCAAGTCCTCGCGTGTGCATTTTCATTTATTTGTGAGTTGAACATGAGGAACTCAGGCGTGTGGGCTTGGGTTGTAGTTGCTATCAACACCCCTCTTTCCAGGCCCAATGAGATTTACAGCATGAATCCTTACTCAATGCACCCTCCCCTGGTTTTATTTTTTGTGACTGAATTGAAATTCAGATGGGCCTCACGCCCAGTTGCTATGCGCACCCCCAGGATTAAGGGCCCAAGAGAAGCTAGTGGGAATTGTTTGCTGATCACACCCTCTGTCCATATTCTCCATTTTATTGTTTTATTAATTTCATCATTTTCATGTGACTTAGTAAATAATTCATAAAAAATTGAAGACTAACTCAATTAATTCCATTCTTTTTTCCATTGATTCATGATTGAATCTAGATTCTTTTAGATAAAAAATATAATATTTCATGCATTTTTTATTTTATTTGCATTTGTTGAATTTTAATTGATATTAAAATGACCATGGTTGATACCTTGTTTTGATGAATTTTGTTTGAGCACTTGGTGATGATTCTTGCCTTGCGTTTTTGTGCGTAGATATCATAGATATGCATGTTCCCTTTAGATTCTTATCACATTTTTTTGATGAATGTAGGTGGTAGTTTTGAGTTGAATGTTTAGGTGCCCAAGTTTTAGGGTTTATGGTTAGTACCTTGTGATTTAGGGTTTATTTCTAAGACTTGGTGGATGATTCAACCTCTGAATTTTTTATGGTAGATTCATGATTGAGTTAGGGTCCCTTAGGAATTTTTGTAGGAATTTATAATGTAGTTTAATATTTTAGTTTGATTTTAGTTTAGGTGCTAACTTTAGATGATTCTAATGCACTGATTCAACTAGATTGACTTCTTTAGTTCCCTTAGATTAGGGTTTTGCCTCTCTTGCTCTTGGAAGATGTTGAAGACAAGCTTGGGCTAATATGAAGTGCTTGAAGAAGTTTGGATGTGAGGATATTCCCTTCTTTTGGTGTAGTATTGATTAGGTGTTGAGATTAGGGTTTGTAGGCAGAGCTTATAGATAGATTCTCTTCCTTCATAAACATGGAAGGTATTGATCACTTCAATTCTTCCCTATTATGTAAGGTCCCCTTGTAAAGGCCTCATCCCTCCTTTGGTAAGATGTGTGGCTCTTCATAAGTTGGTGGAACCTTTGAGGGTCCCTTTCTCTGATGACTGGTTGAGTGTCAGATAGGATTCCTTTGGTTTCCTGTCTGCTTCCCATTATCAAACAATCATCTTATTGATTCTCTTCATTCTCGGTGGAGCCTATTGAAGATTAAAGCTTGAAGATGGAGTAAATTTCATTCTATCGAAGATGATAGCCTTGAAGGGCAGCTACAGACTGAGGATTGAACTGCTGTCAGAGAAGATTGCTTTGCTGTGAAGCTGTGGGAGTGGTTGATCTGCTTTCTTTCTTGTCTGTTTGCTTGCTGTGCAACTGTATTGGTGTGACTTGTTTGATTTGCTAGATGCATTAGAATATGTCCATGTTTAGATCGTATTAAGCTAGGAGCATGATTGCATTAGAGGTTGAGTTGCTCCCTCTGCTTGTATTTTTACTGTATGGCTATGCTTGCGGGTATTCGGTTGAGCCCAGCTCCCTTGCCTATGTGGTTTATATTTTGCTTGATGGAATTTTATTTTCCTTTATGATTGCAGTTATTCATATCTGGCTTGAGGTTGAGACGAGCCTGTGGAGGCTGATGCCCCACACACATTTCCTCCCTCACTTGCATTGCATGCATTTTACTGTATATCTGTTTACTGTTTAAGCTGATGCTTTATCTGTTTCTGTTTATCATTGACGTGATCCCCTAGGAATCTCACTTCCTTTGATAAGGACGTGATGATTAGAACTTTGGGTTAAAACCTATGCATGATAACTTCTAGGAGATCCCTGTTTCAAACCTCAACCATAGGATGAATCCTTGGCATGACAACATTAGGACTTGATAGTCTCCCCTTAGTTGAACCTGTTCGTTCTCTCTTCTCATCTCAAAACAAATTAAAATACAGTAATAAAGGTTAACTGATGTCGTATGTTACGAGCCTTAAGCTATCTGAGAAAGGATTGTTGGAGAGTTCCTTTTCAACAGTCTGGATGTTTAGTATGTCACCCTTTGGGTGACATGCGACGCATTCACTCTCAGGTCCTAGTCTCTAGTGCGATATTGGTTGCAAACATCCATAAAAAACAGTTCTTCCGTAAAAAATAGAAAACAAACTTCAAACCTTTTGCCCCGTGGGCCCATAATTCAAAGGAAGCTTTTCTGAAGAAAAGAGTGTTGTTAACTCTCAGTTCTATCGCAAACGGTAACGCCTGAGTCTCCAAGGGTCGAGCTGCGTACGCCAAACTGCTAGAACTGTTTGTTAACCCTACTCGATAAAATAGATGAATCTGAATCCCCGTAATCCGTATTATCCCGAACTACGTAAGCTCTGATCTCTCATATCTGTTGAGAGTACGTAGGCACAATACTGACGTATTGGCGAGCCACCTTCCACCTTCCTCGTAACCCATAGTTAGCCGAACTACGTTGACTCTGATTTCTCATTCTCTGATGAGAATACGTAGGCATAAAGCACGACGCTTTGCCGAGTCATTTTCTTTTCTTTTTTAAGCCAGCCTTGATAGGTAGATAGTAAAACCAACCCGTCAGATAAACACAACAAGCATGGATCCTATCGAGTACGATGGACGTGAGGGGTGCTAATACCTTCCCCTTGCGTAACCGACTCCCGAACCCAGACAATGGTTGTGATGACCTTGTCTTATACCTTTTCGTCAGGTTTTTCCGATCGTTTCCTTTCCCGTTCTGAGGGATAAATAATGAAAGGTGGCGACTCTTCTGTTTTGCCGGCACCTTATTTTCGCGGTAGCGACAGCTGGCGACTCTGCTGGGGACTTGATAGTTTCCTGGGATCCAACGTCCCTTATGCGAGTCAGTTTGGGGATCCAACGTCCCCTGCGAGAGTCAATCCTAGCGCTTGTATGATCACTTGTTGGGTTGTGTTTATTTATCGCACTTTATTTCCCGCAATTTATTTTTAGTATAATATGATTATTTGTACTGTTGTGGGAGGGGCATTCTGATGAGTGAGAAGCCAGACCCAGGCTTGAGTGTACCTAGCATTAGTTGTGGAAATTAGTGGGCGCGTGCTTGCTTTGCAGGCACTAGTGTCTCATGAAATCCACGCTCAGGCGAGGCTCTCCCGGTTGACTTCTTTTCCGGCCCTTTGGGCCTGAGGGGTTGTTGGTTTGGAGGATTGTCGACTCTAGGGACCGATCATTTGGGATTCAGCTGAGTGAGGCCGCTTCAGGAGACGGTGATGCCACACCTTCTGGGTATCGTATCACCCCTCTTGAATGTCTGTGACGCTGATGACCGCATAGGATGCTGAACTTGTGTCAGTTTAGGTCCATACCTGTGAGCAAGGTTGGGTTTGTTGCAGGAAGCCTTAACCTTCAGACTACCTGGTTTTCTTGATAGTGAATCAGTTTGTTGGTATCAGAGGTCCTTATTATCAGATGTATGATTATTCTTGACAGAGAAGAGTTATGGTCCTGTATCAGAGGTCCTTATTATCAGATGTATGATTGTTCTTGACAAAGCAGAGTTATGGTCCTGTATCAGAGGTCCTTATCATCAGATGTATATGTGTTCTTGATAGAGCAGAGTTATGGTCCTATATCAGAGGTTTATGGTCTGGTATTAGGGGTTACTTCTTATCAGAGATAGTGGTTGTTCTTGACAGAGCAGTATTGTGGTTTTGTTGATACAGAACCTCCATCTCTTCAACAGCACAGTTGTCTTGATCTCCTGCTGCATGATTGCATTTTGCATTGTTTTGCATACCCATTCGCATTTCATTAACGTGTGTCTGTGTTACAGGTACCGTTTCCCCCCCCCCCCCCGATTCAGGTTTTCTTACCTTCAGTTGTGCCATTATGGGTTCTCTAAGAAAGACTGTGGCTTACAAACTCCTCACTCCTGATGTTGTTCAGCTGACTGGTTTGATTGCTTTGGCAGATGATTCTGTGAGAGGTGAATTCAGAAAGTCTTACGGTAAACTGCTCATCCTGGTTCGTAAACCCTCTGTGTTTGAGTTGAATGGGTTGCACGCCTTGCTGTAGTTCTACGACCCTCCTTTGAGATGCTTTACTTTCCCGGACTTCATTCTCGCACCCACACTAGAGGAGTATGCTAATTTGTTAGGTGTGCCTATCAAGAGTCAGATGCCCTTTGTTCATATGGATGCTGAGCCTAATCTGGCTAGTCTGGCCCCTTCACTTCATCTGGATGCCTCCGAGTTGGTCTTGTCTAGTTGGAACAGGGTTCCCGGTTTCTCCTTGCAGTTCTTAGTGGGAAAGGCCCAACAGTGCGCCAAAGACGGTTGTTGGATCGTGTTCAACGCCATCCTTGCTTTGTGCATATATGGCATCATTCTGTTCCCCAATATGCCTGACTTTGTAGACTTCGACGCATTTCACATCTTTGCATCAGGGAATCCAGTCCCTACCTTGATAGGAGATGTCTACCATTCCGTCCACTACAAAAACGAGAACAGAAGGGGCAAGAATGTCTCGTGCTGTGTGCCCCTGCTCTATAGATGGCTTGATAGTCACCTACCCAAGAAGGGTCCCTTTGCTTCGTCTGCAGCCACAACTGAATGGTCTGAGCGCTTGATGAGTCTGTCAGCGGAGGATATTGCCTGGTTTGATAGAGATAGGTTGGGTACTGAGATTATCTTCAGCTGCGGCAGGTTTCTGAATGTGCCTTTGATAGGCAGGAAGGGCTGTATCAATTATAATCCGTCTTTGCTGGTCCGACAGTTTGCTTATGCTTTGAGAGCTCCGCCGAAGGATGAAGAGGTGCAGGAATCTCTGTACCTCACTGGTCTTCTAGAAGGGGACATGTTGTCTAAGCTTCAGCATGCTTGGAATGGTATCAGTAAGCGGGGAAAACCATTGCTGGGAAAAAGTAATAGCCAAGCCTACGCTCCGTATATGACCTGGATCAGAGCCAGAGCAGATATTATAGGGATGCCGTTTCCACCTGCCCAGCTAGAAAGCCCTCCAGTGATTGAAGAGCCTACCACCGTGCCTATTCAGCAGCATAATCAAGTGTTAGCTGAGCGAGACGAGCTGAAGAAGGCAAATGAAGAACTGGAGAAAGAGTTGGCTCGGCTCAGGAGCGAGAGAAGTGAAGCCGTCCATTCCTTCAAGAGGCAGACAGAGCTGGTAAACCAGTTAGGGACGGATTTGACTAAGCAGATGGCTGAGCGTGAGCGCTTGGGTCGGGACTTCAAAGTCGTCAATGACGTATTGGCCACCAAGAAGCAGCACTTGGACGAAGCATACCAGAGGATATCCAAGTTTAATCAGCATTGGAAGGCCACCCTAGCCAACGGCAAGGAACGGGAGGATAAACTGAAGCAGCAGATCTCCAAATTGAAAGCCCAGGTGAAGGCTAGTGAGAAGAGGTTTGATGAAGAAACCGCTCGCAGATATGCCGCTGAAGGCCTGCTGAACAAGGCTCTTGCTAACCTGAAGGAGCACAAACTGACGTTTGAATCCAATAAGCGGAAGCTAGAAGATTGTTTCGGCGAAGGAGCATGGGAAGATTCAGTTGAAGGACTTCAATACACTATTACGCAGAGGGAGTTACTCATCGAAGGGTTGCTCACTCGGCCTGATCATCCAGAAACGAGGAATCTGTTAGAAGAGTTTCGAGCCCGTGGCCGTACTTGACTGTATTTGTAATCCTATGTTTTTTATCATTGTTGTATGCTGACCATCACCAGGCTTGTTGGTCGAGGTCATGCTATTGATTTTGCCTGTACTCAGTGACGTTGTGTACTGCCTTGATGGGCTTTCTTTATATATGAGATGTTATTTCCATGACTGGACTCGGACTTCTTATTATCAGCACTGGCACTCAGGCACTAGGATCGGGGGATACCTCCCTAACGCACAGACACACGTTTGCATTTGCATGAAGCATCTGCATAACGAGCACTTTGTCATTTTTCTAACCCTTTTGTGTATGCAGGTTGTTTCAGGTTGTTCCAGGATTGATCAAAGACCAATCCACCGCTATCCGACCAGAGCAAATCGAGCTAGAGCAATGGAGCAAGTGCAGACTGACGTTCAAGAACTCCGAGAGAGGATGGACCGCTTCATGGAACTCATGCAAGTGGTTGCCAACGGCCAAGACCAGCTCAGAACATTGGTCTAGCCTCTGATTTCAAGGGTTGACATCAATGGTGTACTCCATGGTGGGACTGTTCCAACCCCTCCACCTGTTGAAACTCCTCAGAATGGCGTCCCCGTGACTGGGGGGAACGGTAGTGCCAACGGTAATGTGATCGCTAACATGGGGCTCAATGGTAATACGACTGGCGTCGGTAACGGGAATTTTGAAGCTAATGTCAATGTGGGACTGGGCAACGGCAACGCAGGTGTTGGAAATCTGTATGGGCCTCAGCCATGGTTAGAAGACCGTCAAGAAGATTTGTTCTCCTAGAAGGGTGCGAAAGGAGAGCTGACTGCTAAAGCACGTCTGAGGTTTAAGGCACTCGAGGACAAGATGAGGAATTTCGAGAACCTGAACACTATGGGTGTTGACATGTCCAAGTTGGGACTAATTGCTGATTTCAAGGTGCCTCCCAAGTTCAAGGTACCCGACTTTGAGAAATACAAGGGCACCACCTGCCCTCGCGTCCACCTGAGATCATACTACCGGAAAAGTCCGCTCACTCTGAAGACGAGAAGTTGCTGATGCACTTCTTTCAGGATAGCTTGTCCGGGCCATCTTTGGAATGGTACATAAGTTTGGATCCTACCAGTGTGCGCACGTGGAAGGAACTTGCTGAGGCATTTGTGCACCATTACCAATACAATAGTGACTTTGCTCCGAACCGGGTCCAACTGCAGAATTTGTCACAGCGGAACAACGAAGGGTTCAAAGAATACGCCCAGCGGTGGCGTGAATTGGCAGCTAGGGTTCAGCCGCCGATGGTTGAGCGGGAGCTTGTTGAAATGTTTGTAGCCACCCTCCCAGGGGTTTATTACGAGAAATTGGTCAGCAGTATGTCTGGAAGCTTCTCAGATCTCATCATCACCGGCGAGCACGTTGAAAACGGGATCAAACTGGGGAAAATTCAAGGTGATCTATCCTCAGCTGGAGGAGGAAAGAAACCATATGGTGGCAAAAGGCGGGAAGGAGAGACGAGCGCCGTGTCCAACGCTCGAAGGAAGGGTAAGGGCCAGCACCAGCAGGTGGCCAGTATAACCATCCCCGCGGTCCAACAGCCACAGCAGCAGCAGCAGCCGAATCAGCAAGGGAACAGAAAGTATCAGAACAGGGCACCTCTGTCGAGTCGTCACCTTGAGACACCGCCCATGTCTTATGCTCAGCTGTTACAGACTCTGCTTCAGTTACAGCTAATCCAGAAGAGAACCCTGGCTCCCTTGACAGGGGCACCTCCTCCAGGTTATGAGGCGAATACAACATATGAGTTTCACTCGGGGGCACCAGGCCACACGATAGAAAACTGCAAAGCCTTCAAGCACAAGGTGCAAGATATGGTGGATGCTAAGATCATCAATTTCTCAGATAATGTGCCGAATGTCACAAAGAACCCTATGCCGAATCTTAGGGGAGGTGGAGTAAATGCCATTATTGAAGACGAGAGCTTGGATTTGTTGACTAACGTCAGAGATCTGAAGACACCGCTTAGCTTCGTTAAAGCCAAGCTGATGAAGAGAGGCTTCTTTCCAGGCTGTGGAGAGCTATGTATGGGCTGTGCGGCTCATCCTGATGGATGTGAACAGTTGATAGAGGGGATTCAGAGTCTGATGACCGAGGGAATCTTGCAGTTTAGCCAAAGGGCCGAATGTGGATCGGGAGAGGTAGTGCTGAAGCAGGATGATGAGGTTGCCACCATCACCATCCCTCGCCAGACGATAACCATTTCTGCACTCAGGCCACCCACAATTACCATCACCAGAGCTAGGCCGATACCTTTTGAAAGCACCAATGTTGTCCCATGGCATTATGGGGCAGACGTCTACTGCAACGGACAGAAGTTGGAACTAGAACCATCTGGGCGATCTGTGGATAACCTAGTGGGAATTGGCGGAATCACTCCCAGCGGAAGGGTATTTGCTCCACCTGAGGTTGTGGCGGACAAAGTGGACAAAGCCGATGTAACCGATAAGGGAAAGAGTAAAGTCGTTGAAGAAACCCCTCGCGGGGTAGAGAAAGACTTACTTATTAAGGACGCTGAAGAGTTTATGAGGTTGATTAAGAAGAGTGACTACAAGATCGTGGATCACCTCCATCAAACACCCTCGAAAATTTCCATCCTGAATTTGTTGCTGTGTTCTGAGGCACATCGCAACGTGCTGCTAAAGGTTTTGAATGCCACGTATGTACCACAGGAAATATCGGTCAACCAGTTGGAAGGGGTCATAGCCCACGTGAATGCTGGAAACGGGTTAGGGTTCACTGACCTGGAGCTGACGCCGAAGGGAAGAAACCACAACAGTTCCCTGCACATCTCGATAGAGTGTAGGGGAACGATTATGTCTCACGTGTTGGTAGACACAGGGTCGTCACTCAATGTTCTTCCGAAGAAAGCATTGATGAAGTTAGATACTCGAGGATTGATTTGCACACCCAGTGATCTGGTTGTGAAAGCGTTCGATGGAACCAAACGTCATGTTTTCGGGGAGGTGACGCTACCAATCCAAGTTGGGCCGGAAACATTCGACGCAGTCTTTTACATCATGGACATCATGCCTGCCTACAGTTGTCTCTTAGGCCGGCCATGGATCCATTCTGCTGGCGCCGTGACTTCCACGTTGCACCAGAAGCTCAAGTATGATGTTGGAGGTAGCATCGTGACTGTATGTGGCGAGGAAGACATAATGGTGAGCCATTTGTCGTGCTTCAAATACGTTGAGATGGATGGGGAAATCCATGAAACCCTATGTCAAGCGTTCGAAGCTGTTAAAGTCAAGAACGTGGCTCCTGTAATGACTGAAAAACCAGAGATGACTCTCTCTTCCTTCAAGGAAGCCCGAGCCGTTGTTCAAGCCGGATCTACCCCAGGCTGGGGGAAGATTCTAGAAATACCTAACAAGCAAGACAAGTTTGGGTTAGGATACTCTCCTGCGGCTGAAGCCTCCTCTTCTCACAGTGCGTCGCGAGGTAAAGGGCTGATCCAGTTTACCAGTGGCGGGGTGATATTTGAAAGTGTCAGCGCAGTGTCTGAAGACGGCGAAGACAGTGATTGCGACCTAGACTCTTGGATCCAGCCAAGCAAACCAGGCGGGGGCCTCAACAACTGGTCCATCAGGGATATCATCCAAGTGACAGGCAAAGAGTAATGATTTACTTTCTCCAATTGTTGTACAACCCTATGTCCTACCCGGGGCATAGTGGTTTTATTGTCAGGGCCTTGTTTGATTATGTACATTCATTTTACCAATAAATCAAAAGGCGTTCTTTCGCATTCAAATGTTGTGATCTCTGTTATTCCTGTTTTATATTTATTTTTAAAAACAATAAAATGGTAATGGGGTTTGTGCTAACCTGCATATCCTTGTTTTAAGCTTAACCCTTGTTATTGCAGGATCCACATGGCAGATGACATCGACTCTGGACCTTCTACGACTCACTTCGACTTCGATTGCCCGATCTATCAAGCCGAGGAAGAGATTGATGAAGACAAAGACCTTCCCGAAGAGTTGGCCCGCTTGTTGAAACAAGAAGAGAAAGTTATTCTGCCTCACGAGGAAGAGATTGAGATTGTGAATCTGGGTTCCGAAGAACTTGTCAGGAACGTCAGGATAGGGGCCGCATTGCAGAGTTATGTCAAGCAGAGATTGGTCGAGATGCTAAGAGAGTATAGTGACGTCTTTTCTTGGTCATACAAAGATATGCCCGGACTTGACACTGACATCGTGGTCCATCACTTGCCGCTGCGAGAAGATTGCCCTCCCGTTAAGCATAAGCTTAGGAGGACGCGACCAGATATGGCCGTTAAGATCAAAGAAGAAGTGCAAAAGCAGCTTGATGCTGGCTTCTTAGCGGTCACCATTTACCCTCCGTGGGTCGCCAACATAGTGCCTGTACCGAAGAAGGACGGTAAGGTGCGAATGTGCGTCGATTATCGGGATTTGAATAGGGCGAGCCCTAAAGATGATTTCCCGCTCCCTCATATTGATGTGTTGGTCGACAATACAGCTCAGTTCTCCGTGTTTTTGTTCATGGATGGCTTCTCCGGCTACAATCAGATCAAGATGGCACCGGAGGACATGGAGAAAACTACGTTTATCACACCTTAGGGAACATTTCGCTACAAGGTAATGCCTTTCGGTCTGAAGAACGCAGGGGCCAGTTACCAACGAGCAATGGTTACTTTGTTTCATGACATGATTCATCATGAGATTGAAGTCTATGTTGATGACATGATTGCGAAGTCCCAAATGGAGGAGGGACATCTGGTCAATTTGGTGAAGCTTTTTGAGAGGCTTAGGAAGTTCAGGTTGAGGCTGAATCCTAACAAGTGTACTTTCGGAGTACGGTCTAGAAAACTACTGGGGTTTATCGTGAGTGAAAGAGGCATTGAGGTTGATCCCGCAAAGATAAAAGCAATACAAGAAATGCCAGCGCCAAAAACAGAAAAAGAAGTTCATGGTTTCCTGGGCAGAATAAACTACATTGCAAGGTTTATTTCTCAGCTCACGGCCACGTGTGAACCGATGTTCAAACTGCTAAAGAAAAATCAGGCGATTATCTGGAACGAGGATTGCCAGAAGGCATTCGATAAGATAAAACAGTATCTGCAGGAACCTCCGATCTTGATACCCCCAGTGGCCGGACGACCTTTAATCATGTACTTGACAGTTCTTGAGAATAGTATGGGGTGTGTTCTCGGTCAGCATGACGAGACGGGCAGAAAGGAGCATGCCATTTACTATTTGAGTAAGAAGTTCACAAATTGTGAATCTCGTTACTCGATGCTGGAAAAAACGTGTTGTGCACTAGCCTGGGCTGCCAAACGTTTACGACAGTACATGCTCAATCACACCACCATGCTAATTTCAAAGATGGATCCGATCAAGTACGTCTTCGAGAAACAAGCGCTTTCGGGCAGGATTGCCAGATGGAAAATGGTGTTGACGGAATATGACATTCAGTATGTTTCCCAGAAGGCCATTAAGGGTAGCGTATTGTCTGAGTACCTTGCCGAACAGCCGATCGAGGATTATCAGCCGATGAAATTTGAATTCCCTGATGAGGATATCATGTTTCTTAAAGCGAAGGATTGCGATGAACCGTTGCCCGACGAGGGGCCAGATAGGAAATCCCAATGGAAATTGATATTTGACGGGGCGGTTAATTCTTACGGAAGTGGCATTGGGGCGATCATCACGACTCCCCACGGATCCCATATCCCGTTCACTGCGAGACTGACGTTTTCGGTCACCAATAACGAAGCGGAGTACGAAGCATGCATCATGGGTCTAGAAGAAGCAATTGATTTGAGAATCAAGAGCCTAGATGTGTACGGTGATTCGACACTTGTGATCAACCAGATTAAAGGGGAGTGGGAGACTCGTCAATCGAATTTGGTGTCGTACATGAATTATGCCAGAAGGCTGCTTCCGTTCTTTGATCGAGTGGAACTCCATCATGTGCCCAGGGCCGAGAATCAAATGGTTGATGCCTTAGCCACGTTGGCTTCGATGTATAAAGTTAATTTTTGGAATGAAGCTCCAAGAATTGTCCTTTCTCGTCTGGATAGACCTGCATTTGTCTTTACGATCGGGGAAGCCTCCGATGGCAAGCCATGGTTCCATGACATCCAGACCTTCCTTATGACTAAGGAGTATCCGGCGGGAGCGTCAACCCAGGATAAGAAGACTTTGAGGAAGCTGTCTGGAAATTTTTATCTCAATCCTGATGGAGTTCTGTATAAAAGAAACCACGATCTTGTGCTACTCAGATGTGTAGATGAGAAAGAGGCGAGTATGCTCATGGAAGAAGTCCATGAGGGCACATTTGGTACGCACGCCGGCGGGCATGCTATGACTAGAAAGATCCTGAGAGCGGGATACTACTGGTTGACGATGGAGTCGGATTGCTTTAAATTCGCAAAGAGATGTCATAAATGCCAGATTTATGCTGATAAGATTCATGTGACACCGTGCTCGTTAAATGTCATGTCCTCCCCGTGGCCGTTCTCTATGTGGGGCATCGACATGATAGGCAAGATCGAGCCCATTGCATCTAACGGTCATCGCTTCATTCTAGTAGCTATCGACTACTTCACCAAGTGGGTGGAGGCAGCCTCATACGCTAATGTGACCAAGCAGGTGGTGGCTAAATTCATAAAGAGGGACATCATCTGTCGTTACGGAATTCCCGAGCGGATCATTACTGATAATGGTTCGAATCTGAATAACAAGACGATGAAGGAGCTGTGCCAGAGTTTCAAGATTGAACACCACAACTCATCTCCTTACCGGCCGAAGATGAATGGTGTCGTTGAAGCGGCCAATAAAAACATTAAGAAGATTGTATAGAAGATGGTTGTGACCTATAAGGATTGGCACGAGATGTTGCCATTTGCGCTGCACGGTTATCGTACAACGGTACATACATCAACCGGGGCAACTCCTTTCTCACTAGTGTACGGTATGGAAGTTGTCCTACCGTTAGAAGTTGAGATTCCTTCTTTGCGAGTTTTGGTTGACGTAAAACTCGATGAGGCAGAATGGATTAAGAACCGACTAAACCAACTCAACCTGATGGACGAGAAGAGGTTAGCATCGATTGCATATGGCCGTCCGTACCAAAGCCGAATGAAGAAAGCTTATGATAAGAAGGTGCGTCCTAGAAGCTTTCAGACGGGTGATCTCGTCCTGAAGAAGATTCTTCCTCCACACTCCGATCACCGGGGTAAGTGGACTCCCAATTATGAAGGTCTGCACGTCGTCAGCAAGGTCTTCTCGGGAGGAGCCTTGTTGTTATCCACGATGGATGGTGAAGATTTTGCATCCCCGGTGAACGCGGACGCAGTTAAAAAATACTTTGCTTAAGAATATGACCCGCTGGAAAGAAAAAGAGTATCCAGGCAAAAATGGGGCATCCCGGCGAACCATAAAAAAGAAAAAAGGTTCGGGCAAAAATTAGGGATATAAATGAAAAGAATGTACACCCGCAAAGTCGAAAACCCGGAAGGGCGACTTTGGCAAAAAAGGGTATCCCGGTGAATCGAAAACCCGAAGGGGCGATTCAGGCAAAAGTTAGGGATTTGAAAAAGCAAATGACTGCGTTCCGCGTGTGGACTCTCATTGTTTAGTGGTTTGGAAGACCTGAGGGCCGTTTATCTGAATCAATGTCTTCTGAAGCTGAAGCGTCGGAGAAGTATCGAAGCCGAGTGGGTCATAGAGGGATCAACTCATGGTGTTCGTCTATGCCTCATTGCCGACATTTGTTTATATACTGATGTATATTTATGTTTGTATATTTGCGCAGCTTCCTCATTCCAGGAGCTTGCATCTGTTATAAAACATTCTTGCCATTCAGGGGTTCGTTATCAATGAAATGTATACTATTCAGCAATTCTGTTTATTTGTTTAGCATCTATCTGTTTTGTTTGCGAAAAAGAACGCCGATGTTTTTGATAAAATGCGCATACATAAACTTACTGGCCTAGGCCACCGATTGTTGAAACAATGAATTACTTGAACATTGCCACAAGATGATAACCTTGATAGGTCCCTTTGAGAAGGGTATCTTGTATGTTTGTTTGTGTTGTTACAGGTATAGCATATTCCGGGCAGTACGCCGTATGCGTTCCCAAGCAGGATGATTCCTTCTTCTCCAGCAAGTTCAGCAGCACCTCCCCATGGAGTCTGAACATGAGATCGTAAGCATTGATATGTCTCTCCAGGCAGAGAAGATTCTCTCCCCAATCAGAGGCATCCTGAAGGAGCGTCATCTCCCCAGCTGAGTCATATACTGAAGTGTGCAGCACTCGATAGTACAGACTGAAGTCTCCAAGAGAATCGAAATTCCCCACAGAGTCGTACTCTCCCCAGTAAGCAGGATGATTACTTCTTCCCCAGCCGAGTTTGCAGTTCCCCAAGAGAGCCGAGTCCTTGGAAGCCGTTTGGTCCATGACTGGTTCTCTCCAGTAGAGTGTTGAATAGCTGATGTTGTATTTCCCCATCGGAGTCGTTATCTCTAGGAAAGCTTTGCCGCAAATGCCGTGCAGTTTATTTTTGCGATTGATATCGTTTCCTCAGCAATTGTGGTTCGTATACCTAGGTGAGCAAGTTCAGGTTCTCGCGGAACTATGTTCCCCTGCAGCGGTCAATTAAAGTTCGTTTCCCCCAGGCGAAATCCAATTGAGATTGGTGTGACTTCTTCTCCTCGGCAGGATGATTCCTTCCTCCACCGGAGTGGTTCTTTCTCCTTGACAGGAGGCTTTTCCCTTCAACATCTATTTTGCTGATGGGGTCGTAGCATTTTGCATGATTGCATAACATTTACCCTAAATGCGTAGCATTTCCACCGTGTGGAGCATTGCGCCATTGTCAAAGCATATGCATACGAAACATGAGCTAGGTCGTTACCGTTCTTGTTTTGCAGGTGTTCCTCCGCAGAGTGGTTTGGTTCAAGATGATTCTTGAATTCCCCAGCGAAGTCGTTTGCCCAAGATGATTCTTGAATTCCCCAGGAAAGTTGATTATTTAAGATGATTCTTAAAATCCCCAGTAAAGTCGCCAGAGAGGGTTGCTCAAGTTGATGCTTAGAGTCCCCGGCAGAGTGTTTGCTCAGGATGATTCCTGAAATCTCCAGCAGAGTTATTGGTTCAGGATGATTCTTGAAGTCTATGACGGAGTTATTTGTCCAAGATGATTCTTGAAGTCCTCAGCAGAGTTGATGTATCCGGAATGATTTCTGGAGCCCTGAAGCAGAGTTACTTGATAGTTCTCCAGGGTCCCCATCGGAGATGTGTCATCCCCAGCAGGTTTTAAACAGAAAAGTTGAAATTTCCTCGAAGACTTGATGATTAAAGTCCGGCTGCGGTGCCAAAACCCATTGGAAGACTTACTGATGAAGTCTAGCTGCGATGTCGAAGCAGTTTGCTCAGCTAACGTTGAGTGCCTGACGGCAAAAGATTGTGTATCCTTATTGATCCGTGAATGATTAAGGATCCCATTGGAAGACTTACTGGCAAAGTCCAACTGTGAGGTCGAAGCAGTTCTCTCAGTTGATGCGGAGTGCCTGATGGCAGAAGTTTGGATATCCCTATTTGGTTCATGATTGACCGAGGATTCTATTCTCGACTTACTAATGAAGTTCGGCTGACGCCCGAAATTTCTTTGAATGCCCGACGGCATAATTAACTTGATTGTTAAAAAGTTTCTAATGACCTGATGAGTCCCGAGGAATCCTTCTGTCGCTATGTCGTAGAATGCCTGACGATAATATCAGCTATGTATCGCCGGTTACCGAGTGACCAGTGATCCCTTGATGACTTGACGAAGATCTACAGCAAAATCAGATGATCATCCTGACGAAAATTTGAGATTAGACCTTTCACCGGTTACCGTGTGACCAATTCCCCATCAGAGTACCGTGTACTTGTGCAGTTGGCAAATTTTCGGGTTTGTTGGTATTCAACCGTCTTTTACCTTGATTGTTTGAGAGTCGTTTGCTTCTCACCCAGTCAGGTCCAAGCCGTTTGAATAGGGGCAGCTGTTGCACCCCAAAATTTGCCCAACATTTCTTCACCTAGCTTGTGTTTCATTTCATTCACATTAGCATTATCATTTGCATTTCATTGACATGTGTGCAGGAGATCAAGAGGTATGATTACCAATCAAGGGCTACACAATACTATTAATCTAGCTAAGAAGGTTATTCAAGCATTCAAGGGTTGATATCCTTGTCAGAGAAGTTAAAAGATCCTCAGAGAGAGTGATTGAAGCCAAGAGGGTGTGTCTCCTAACTTGAGAGTTGGGGGAAGTCATCAGATGATTCTGAAGCCATGAAGGTGGACTTGAGGTCTTGAGAGAGATCATGAGAAGTGTTGAAGATTACTTTGAGGCCTAGACAGGTCATTGTGCAAGATTAAGAAGGCTTAGCCATGAGTGGTGCGACTAGGGTTTGACTGGGTCAGCCCTAAGTCAACTGATGATTTGAAGAAGGTTGAGACCTAATCCAAGAGCCAGGTGATCATGGATTGATACATTGAGATGTTATAAGGATGATTCCAAGGTCAACTCATCATGATTGAAGAGCTTGAGAAGTTTCAAGCTAGGGTTTCTAAGGCTTGACAGTGTAAAATCCCCTAGTTTGACCCCTATCTTCAAGGCAATTTAGCTCAAAATGTGATTGGCATCTCATCTTACCCCCAACATGATTGTTGTAGAGAATGATCTTAGCTTTAATTTGAGTACTAGAAGTCCTTGATAGGATTTGTAGAACTCAAGTTATGGTTTTGACAAGTTACAAGTCATCTGAGGAATGTGAATTTGGAGCTTGAAAGTTACCCAACTTGCATGATACTTTTGCCCAAGAAGGATGATTCCTATGAACTTTTGGTCAACATGAATGTTGTTCCTTATCCTCTTAGCTTTCTAGAGAGTACTAGAAGTCCTTGATGGGATTTGTATAACTCAAGTTATGGCTTTGACAAGTCAAGGGTATTTTGGACATTTGGTGATTATAGGTCATTTGTGATCATAGGCCATTTTCACCAGCTTAGAGGTCTCAAATGCATTTTTGTTCAACATGAAAGTTGTTCAAAATGATGTTTTTAGCTTGTCTAAACATCAAGTGTTCATTGATATGGATTATATCAAGCATTGGTTGAAGAAACTTCACATAAAAGCCATTTTAATGAATTAAAATGAGAAAATTCAAGATAAATGAGATTAACATGTTTCCAAGTCAAATTTGTGGTCATTTTGAATGGAATTGATGTTTTAGAAAGATTGGCATTGCCACATTTTTTATTTGAGGTCCATAACATAGCCATTTGGATGATTACTTCACAAGTAAGAAACATATCCTATACATTCCATATGTTGAAACCAAAGGGAGAAAATCACTTCATTACACTCCTTAATGCTTAAGTGAATGGTTTGGAAGGATTGTAGAGCATGACCAAGGCTTGAAGGCACATATCCATGTTGAAATTTGGAGGAAAAAGTGAAGATCCAAAATCCATAATTGGGCCTAGTTTGGGCTTCTAATCCATCAGAACGCATTATAAATAGGATGATGATCAGATTAGGAAGCTTCTAGTGCAGAATTCTGTTGAGAAGCCATTGGAGTGAGGTGAAGAAAAAAGCTTGAAAGTGTAAACTCGTTTTGGAGAATCAAGGGGTTTCAACAGGAATTGAGCACCAAGAATCATTCACCATTACTCCTTGAAGAATTCTGCAAAGTTTGGAAGAGAATTGAGGCGTGTAACCACTGCAATTCAAGCTTCAAGGTTAGTTCTAAATTCTTGAAATATCTCACTGATTACACACTTTTAATCAATTAGAAGTATGTGGTTAAGTTCCCCTTAGGATATAGATGGATTCTGGTTAATTGATTTGAAGATTAGAGACGATTTAGGGTTTATGCCATTTTCGGTTGAGACTGTGTTTTTACAAACCCTGCGTTTTTAACATGAACTAGTGGTATGGTTGGGATCCTGGTGAAATTTAGAGCAACTTTCATTCAGAAATCATGTGGAATGGTTGATTATAGAGAGAGTTAGGGTTGGACGAGGCCGGCCGGAAAAGGCACCGGCGGCCCTGGTTCGCGCGCGCGTTTTGCAGCTTGCAGAAGTTTGAAAAGGTTGGATACATAATCTAGGACGTCCATGCGTGTGAAAAAATAGACTTAGTCAAGCGATCCAAGGTTCCTCGTTGCGCCACGTACACTCCCCTCAAAACACAGCGTTTTGATTAGTGAAGTTTCCCAGTTTGTGTTCTTCGCTGCATATGCCAAGGGTGCACGAGTTCAAGTCCTCGCGTGTGCATTTTCATTTATTTGTGAATTGAACATGAGGAACTCAGGCGTGTGGGCTTGGGTTGTAGTTGCTATCAACACCCCTCTTTCCAGGCCCAATGAGATTTACAGCATGAATCCTTACTCAATGCACCCTCCCCTGGTTTTATTTTTTGTGACTGAATTGAAATTCAGATGGGCCTCACGCCCAGTTGCTATGCGCACCCCCAGGATTAAGGGCCCAAGCGAAGCTAGTGGGAATTGTTTGCTGATCACACCCTCTGTCCATATTCTCCATTTTATTGTTTTATTAATTTCATCATTTTCATGTGACTTAGTAAATAATTCATAAAAAATTGAAGACTAACTCAATTAATTCCATTCTTTTTTCCATTGATTCATGATTGAATCTAGATTCTTTTAGATAAAAAATATAATATTTCATGCATTTTTTATTTTATTTGCATTTGTTGAATTTTAATTGATATTAAAATGACCATGGTTGATACCTTGTTTTGATGAATTTTGTTTGAGCACTTGGTGATGATTCTTGCCTTGAGTTTTTGTGCGTAGATATCATAGATATGCATGTTCCCTTTAGATTTTTATCACATTTTTTTGATGAATGTAGGTGGTAGTTTTGAGTTGAATGTTTAGGTGCCCAAGTTTTAGGGTTTATGGTTAGTACCTTGTGATTTAGGGTTTATTTCTAAGACTTGGTGGATGATTCAACCTCTGAATTTTTATGGTAGATTCATGATTGAATTAGGGTCCCTTAGGAATTTTTGTAGGAATTTATAATATGGTTTACTATTTTAGTTTGATTTTAGTTTAGGTGCTAACTTTAGATGATTCTAATGCACTGATTCAACTAGATTGACTTCTTTAGTTCCCTTAGATTAGGGTTTTGCCTGTCTTGCTCTTGGAAGATGTTGAAGACAAGCTTGGGCTACTATGAAGTGCTTGAAGAAGTTTGGATGTGAGGATCTTCCCTTCTTTTGGTGTAGTATTGATTAGGTGTTGAGATTAGGGTTTGTAGGCAGAGCTTATAGATAGATTCTCTTCCTTCATAAACATGGAAGGTGTTGATCACTTCAATTCTTCCCTATGATGTAAGGTCCCCTTGTAAAGGCCTCATCCCCCCTTTGGTAGGATGTGTGGCTCTTCATAAGTTGGTGGAACCTTTGAGGGTCCCTTTCTCTGATGACTAGTTGAGTGTCAGATAGGATTCCTTTGGTTTCCTGTCTGCTTCCCATTATCAAACAATCATCTTATTGATTCTCTTCATTCTCGGTGGAGCCTATTGAAGATTGAAGCTTGAAGATGGAGTACCTTTCATTCTATCGAAGATGATAGCCTTGAAGGGCAGCTACAGACTGAGGACTGAACTGCTGTCAGAGAAGATTGCTTTGCTGTGAAGCTGTGGGAGTGGTTGATCTGCTTTCTTTCTTGTCTGTTTGCTTGCTGTGCAACTGTATTGGTGTGACTTGTTTGATTCGCTTGATGCATTAGAATACGTCCATGTTTAGATCGTATTAAGCTAAGAGCATGATTGCATTAGAGGTTGAGTTGCTCCCTCTGCTTGTATTTTTACTGTATGGCTTTGCTTGCGGGTATTCGGTTGAGCCCAGCTCCCTTGCCTATGTGGTTTATATTTTGCTTGATGGCATTTTATTTTCCTTTATGGTTGCAATTATTCATATCTGGCTTGAGGTTGAGACGAGCTTGTGGAGACTGATGCCCCACAAACATTTCCTCCCTCACTTGCATTGCATGCATTTTACTGTATATCTGTTTACTGTTTAAGCTGATGCTTTATCTATTTCTGTTTATCATTGACGTGATCCCCTAGGAATCTCACTTCCTTTGATAAGGACGTGATGATTAGAACTTTGGGTTGAAACCTATGCATGATAACTTCTAGGAGATCCCTGTTTCAAACCTCAACCATAGGATGAATCCTTGGCATGACAACATTAGGACTTGATAGTCTCCCCTTAGTTGAACCTGTTTGTTCTCTCTTCTCATCTCAAAACAAATTAAAATATAGTAATAAAGGTTAACTGATGTCGTATGTTACGAGCCTTAAGCTATCTGAGAAAGGATTGTTGGAGAGTTCCTTTTCAACAGTCTGGATGTTTAGTATGGCACCCTTTGGGTGACATGCGACGCATTCACTCTCAGGTCATAGTCTCTAGTGCGATATTGGTTGCAAACATCCATAAAAAATAGCTCTTCCGTAAAAAACAGAAAACAAACTTCAAACCTTTTGCCCCGTGGGCCCATAATTCAAAGGAAGCTTTTCTGAAGAAAAGAGTGTTGTTAACTCTCAGTTCTACCGCAAACGGTAACGCCTAAGTCTCCAAGGGCCGAGCTGCGTACGCCAAACTGCTGGAACTGTTTGTTAACCCTACTCGATAAAACAGATGAATCTGAATCCCCGTAATCCGTATTATCCCGAACTACGTAAGCTCTGATCTCTCATATCTGTTGAGAGTACGTAGGCACAATACTGACGTATTGGCGAGCCACCTTCCACCTTCCCCGTAACCCGTAGTTAGCCGAACTACGTTGACTCTGATTTCTCATTCTCTGATGAGAATACGTTGGCATAAAGCGCGACGCTTTGCCGAGTCATTTTCTTTTCTTTTTTAAGCCAGCCTTGATAGGTAGATAGTAAAACCAACCCGTCAGATAAAAACAACAAGTGTGGATCCCATCGAGTAAGATGGACGTGAGGGGTGCTAATACCTTCCCCTTTCGTAACCGACTCCCGAACCCAGACAATGGTTGCGATGACCTTGTCTTATACCTTTTCGTCAGGTTTTTCCGATCGTTTCCTTTCCCGTTCTGAGGGATAAATAATGAAAGGTGGCGAATCTTCTGTTTTGCCGGCACCTTATTTTCGCGGTAGCGACACAAGTTCAAGAGAATCAAGAGTGGTTGGAGGTGTTTGATACAGGGTTCCTAGGGTAAAATCCCCTGTATAGCACTAGACTTCCAAGCCACATAAGTCAAAATACAAGTTTCAAATGGATTATTGGACAACATTAAACTTGTAGAGCTTCCCAATAGCTTTAATTTGAGTACTAGAAGTCTTCAAGAAGATTTGTGGAACTCAAGTTATGGTTCTTGCAAGTTACAGGTCACTAGAGGACACTGAAATTTATCTGTGAAAGTTACTTGACTTCCAAGCACCTTTTTCCCCCCAAGGAGTTTTCAAATGGATTCTTGGCCAACATAAGAGTTGTAGATCTTGATCTTAGCTTTCCATAGAGTACTAGAAGTCCTCAATAGGATTTGTAGAACTCAAGTTATGGTCTTGGCAATCCAGGGGTATTTTGGGAAAGTTGAATTATAGGTCATTTTTCAACATAGGTCAAAATCTCCATCTTCCACTCCTCAAATGAAAAAGTGTCCAACATGAAATGTGTTTAAAATGATGTTTTTAGGTCAAATAAGAAGTCATGGGTGATTGAATTGGCTTGCTTCACAAAATGATCCAAAATGGCATAAAAAGAAGGATTTTTCAAATGATTCAAAGGAGGGAAATTGGGATTTTTGAATTATGAGGCATACACATGGCATATGGGTAGTCATTTTGAATGTGAATTGGATTATAAACACAATGACATTTCCACATTTTTGAATTGAGGCTTAATTTCATGACTTGCTTTGTAAAGTGCTTACTTACATTACAAGTTACAATGCCAAAACAAGAATCAAAGCATTTCAGGCCAAGCTAGCTATCCATTCACACTCACAAGCCAATTTGCAGTTGAATGGAACATTCTAGAGCAAGCTGGAAGCTCAGAATCGTGAATGGTGCATTGCATTTTCAAGGGAAAAATCAGAAATGATGGATCACTGATTTGGGCTTCAAACTGGGCTCAAAAGCCCATAAACAGTTTCTATATATTGAGAGGAGTGAGTTCAGACTCATTTTGATGCAGAATTCGTGGAGGAGGGGAAGATTGAAGTTGAGTTTCAAGAGCTTCAACTCAGAATCGGTTTTGAAGTTGCAAGCCTATTCAAGTCAAATTAAGGGTTGAAGAAGCTTTATCTTGCATTCTTGAACGTGTTTGAAGAATCTTGGAGCCTGAATTGAGCATTTGATCCCTCTGTTCATCCAATTTCTTCAGGTATGTAACTCTTGGATTTCCCATTGATCTAGGCTGAATTAGGTAGCAATGTGCATGTGGTTAGGTTCCCTATGATTGGTAGAACGATTTAGGATTGGTTTGGCTTTGTTTGGTGATGATCGAGGGAGTGCACCAATTTCTGTTTAGATTCAGTTACATGTAATCTTGAGGAATTAACATGAGTGTGATAGCTTAGAATGACCAGTGTAACCTGAGGATCATTTCTATGGTTTCAATTTTGAGAATGGTGATGATTGAGATTTTGGTATTTTCTGAACTTTGATTCGAATCCTGAAATCCATTGAGAGTTGGTTGAAATAGAGGTGATATTCATGATCCTTATGGTTTTCTGATCAAGTTTGGTATAAGAAGTTTTTGATTTGGTCACCTGCAACCACCACTCCACCGGAGAAGATGGTGGAAACCACCGTGGACCATCCCCTGAGGATAGTCTCAGCTCGCCTGAGCTTTTGGAGAAGATGAAGTTCCAGCCCTCAGATTACATTGACTGGTTGACTCAGATGATCATCCAATGGCTCGTGTTTAATCTTCAGGTTTCCCTCTATGTCCAAAAACGATGCGTTTCATTTATCCAGTCAGTTGGTGACTGGACACCACACGTGGACACGTTCTGAAGCCTCAGATGCGCTTACCAGTCCATTGATCCAATGGCTCCCATTTAATTCAGCATTTTAATTTCTTTTATTTTTAATCCATTTGATTTCTAAAATTCATAATAAATCCAAAATTGATCCAAAAAAATATTTTAAAAATACCTCCATGATCTTGGATTTATTTGTGATTTTATGAAATTAATAAATCTCATTTTCATCCTTTTTTCAATTTAATTTGATTTTCTCCATTTTATTATTTTCTTTAATTTTGTATTTTTGTTACATGATTTTGTGGATTTTATTGTGATTAATTGGTGAATGATTTTAAGTTGATTCTTATTGGACTGATTAGATTAGGGAAGCATGTACCCTTAGGAATTTTATCACAATTTTGTGAATAAAATTTAGGTTAGTTTGAGAGGTGAACAGGAGAGGTGTTGGAATTAGGGTTTTCAGACAAGTAGTTGTAGTTTAGTGCATAGTTTGAGGACTAAATGATTGATCTAGGATTTGGGATTCCTATGGGGCATTGGGTATAGGGTTAGGTTCCATTAGAAATTTACCTAGGATTTTGTGATGAGCTTTGGCATTTTATTTGATTTTTGCAACTTGTGTGGTGATTGTGGGTTTCTCCATTGGATATTTGGTTTGGTTATACTTGTGTGGGGCTATTTTGGAGTGCTTTTGTTTTGGGCATTGCTTGGATGACTTGAAGATCAAATGAAGTTGCTTTGGATGGCTTGAAGAAGCTTGGAGTTGAAGATTTCTCATTTGTTAGAGTGTTTGTCAGAGGCTTAGGGATTAGGATACATAGGAAGAGCATTAGAGTAGTATTGTTTGTTCTTTCAAACATAGAGAGCTTTTGTGCCTCTATTCCATACCATGACACAAGGTCCCCCAAATAAGTTCCATCTCTCCTTAGGAGGGATGTAGAGCATGCTTTGGTTAGGTAGAACCTTGAGGATACCTTTCACTTGCCATGTTAAGATCTTAGTGATTTCCTTGGGTTGTCACTAAGCCTCTTAACATTTTAACTTCATCTATTGATTGATTCTCTTCTGGAGTGATGGCATTGAAGATGGAAACCTATTGAAGATGGAGTTCATTGAAGATTGGTGAAGATGAAGCTTGTGCCTGTCAAAGCTGGTTGTCTGTTGAAGCTAGGGTGTTGCTGCTTTTTGTTGAAGCTGTTTACTGGTTGAGGTTCATGCTTGCAAAAGCTGGGACATTTTTTTGAAGATAGGAGCTTATCTAAAGCTTGAAGATTGTTGAATATTGATGATGGGGTCTTGCTTGGAGAAGTTGTTACTGTCAACCCTTTGCTGATAATCAACTGTAGCTGTCAGAGCTGTTGCTGCTTGTGTTGCTTACTGTAGGAGCTGGATTGTTGCTGTCAGAGCTGGTGTTGATGTTGTTTTCTTTTGTTGTATTGTTTGTTGGCTTGTACAGCTTTCCCCCTTAGGTTTGAAGTGAATGCTGTTTCACTTTGCCTGTTGTTTTCCCAGATTCGAGGTAGAGTGGGACTCCCTTGCCTCGCTTGTACTGCTGCATTGCATACATGTTTACTGCTTACTGTATATATCTGTTTCTTTTCTAGTTATCCCCTAGGATCTCTGTTTCCCTCTGTGCAAGAGAGAAATATGACAGACAATAGGTTTTTATCCATGCATGACAACTTTAGGGTAGTTTTGATCCCCCTTTTAACCCTAGGTTTTTTTTAGAGCTTCGTTCTCTTCTATCTCAAAACAATTCAAAAACACAGTAATAAGGATAATCGATGTCGTACGCTACGAGCCTTAAGCTATTTGAGGAAAGGTTGCTGGAGGGTCACTCTTCAGTAATCTGATTGCTTAGTGTGTTACCCTTAGGGTGACATACGACGCAGTCACTCTCAAATCATAGTCTCTAGTGCGTCAGAGATTGCAAACCCACTAAAAAAATACTTCTTTCGTAAAAGATTCAAACAAACATCAAAGTGTCATTTTTGTCCGCTTGGACTCTTGATCAGAAGAAACCCTTTTCAGAAGGATCTAAAAAACAGTCAGACAAATCTGTGTCTTCCATAGCCCGAACTACATTTGCTCTGATCTTTCATGTTGTATGAAAGTACGTAGGCATAGGATGCCGTATCCTAGCGAGCAACCTTCCCCTCCTTTCCCGTAGGTAGGCGAACTATGTTGACTCTGATTTCTTGTTCCAGACGGGAATACGTAGGCATAAAGTGCGATACTTTGCCGAGTCATTTTATTTTATTTTTTAACCTTGACCCCTTAGAGTAGATAGAATAACATACCCTCAGATAGAAAACAAGCGTGGATCCCGTCGAGTACGGCGGACGTGAGGGGTGCTAATACCTTCCCCTTGCGTAATCGACTCCCGAATCCAGGATTTGGTTGCGACGACCATTCCCTTCCCGTTTTGCGTTAGGTTTACTCTGAGCATTTCCTTTCCCTCTTGGGGGATAAATAACACACGGTGGCGACTCTTCTGTCATAGCCGGCGCCGATTTTCGCAGTAGCGACAGCGGTCAGTGAGGTGTGCTATCATGTGTTTTAAGCAGGATATCGCTGCATGAAAACAGAAGGAGCTTCTAGTGTATATCACCTGACAAAAGTGCTTTGGATATACCTCATCAGTATGTGCAGGCCAAAGAGAATTAGTAGGAACAAAGTGCAGATTTAGTTGGGGTTCATAAAAAAGATCTTTGAGAATTTTTAGGAAACTATAATATGCTTGTTTCTATTGGTATGAAGAAGATTCTGCAGGAGTTTTCAGCAGGGCAAGTTTGGTCAGCTAAGCACAAAGAGAGTTGGATGTCATACTGGATGTCATATGACATTGAGCGTATGACATCAGGCGCGCAGGGTTAGTTTTCTGTTATATTTCAAGAGGAAACTCAGGCTATACTTCAGGAAACCTGTTATGACTCCTGAGTTATCTCAGGAGAGATTCTAGGCCAGTGCTGACCATATCATGAAAAGCCATGACCTAATTTGACAGCACCTTGAATTGTGGAAATTAATTTTACTTTGTTAAAAATAATGTTTGTTACTTATGACCAGCCCAAGCCCAGTCTACATTGCTATAAAAGGAGGACCAGAAGCAGAAGAAATCAAGCACTCGCATCAAGAAAAACCCAGAGTGTAAAATAAAGGTCTAGGGTTTGAGAGTCCCTTGTGTGTAAGTCAGCCTTTGTATCTTTTGATACATTGTGGTAGACATATTCGCGAGTGAACAGGTTTGCTCTTCACGCGTGTCTAGGAGTCTTAGGAGCAATTGTAGGTTATATAATTGCTTTGGTTATTATGTATGAATTGATATGTTCATTGTGTCACTCAAAGATTTTAAGCAAGAGTGTGTTTCACTTGATCAAAGCTGTGAAGCAATATCATGGTGTGTGTTTGGAGTGTATCTCCACAACTGTTTTGTAATTGTGTATTGATATCACTGTGGTGTGATTGAGGTGGAGTGAGTGGGAATACTCAGGTCTAGAGTGTCTCTAGGTTGAAGTGTCATTGGGTAGAGATTAAGTGAGAAGTGCAAACTGGTTGTTTGACTTTGAATTGATTCTGCTAATAGTGAATTTCCTCCCTGGCTTGGTAGCCCCCAGATGTAGGTGTTGTTGACACTGAACTGGGTAAACAATTACTGGTGTTATTTATCTTTCTTCATTTACAATTCTGCACAATTTAAATGGTTAGATAAATAGGTCTGTCAGCCGGCAGATGTCACAACAGACGTCATGACGTTGGTCATGACATTGGGACAATTTAAAGAAATTTAAATTGGTCATGGTCTGCCCTTGTCTTTGTTGAGCAGAGATCGATCTTCTTGGGACATATGAGATCTGCATACCAGAATTTCAATTGGTATCAGAGCAGGCATCGTGTCTATTCTGGATGAGATCCTTGGAGATACTTTCTGGTGGTTTAAACAAGGAGAAGTTGTAGTTGATTTGTTGATCTTGTTAAATGCTTGAGCTACTGCTTATGGAGTTAAGGAGAAGTGAGTGTTCACTTCTACTTGCCAAGGATTCTGTGTATCTGCTATTGTGCCCTCTGATATAGGAGCTTCTATGACCTGCTGTATGGTCTGCAAAGGGAGGAGTGACTACTTCTCTCCTATGAACTATTGAATAATCAGACATCTTTCTTAGGGCATGTTCTTTTGGTGGTTCTGCTACATATTTCTCTGATAAAAGAACTCTGATACCCCTGGGAGAAGACTGGCTCATATATAGTGTGATGCATATTGTTGGAAGTTGTGCTAATGAAGATAGTGGGAGGTGATTTATTTTCACCACTCATGACTTGCAAGGAATCTATCAGCAGAGGAAGTCATAGAGAGGTTGAATCAAGGGTGGCAACCTTGTTGTTTCAACATTAAAGATAGTTATACTGAAGTGTAATCATCTGGCCTTCTCGAAAAGTTGTATGGATTTAAGATCAATATCTATTTGTGGAATGCACAAGTATTTAATTGATTATCCATAATGATCAACATTGTCAAAGCTCTGTTGGTTCATCAGGAGAATGATCCAAGTCTGGCTTCTGGAAGAAGGATATCTTTTATTGCTCAAAGCATATGGCCCTTGTTTTGTGTGGTCAACATCAAGAATCTGATGTTCAACCAAATGTTGAGACATTCCATCAGCAGAGAGTGTGCAGAATTCTGTTGATCCAAGGAGTGAATCACTATATCAAAAGAGATATAGCTGATGATCTTGGTACCATACACTTTTGTGGTAGGATCTGACCCTATTCTAGTAAGTTTCCTGACAAGAAACTAAGACTAGAATGTAGTGCTGGTGGAAGTAAAGATGAAGACATTCTTCTTGGATCAGGGTATGATCTTTATTTAGAAAGGTTCTTGGCAAGAAATTGGTCTAGAAGATGGTGTTGGTAGCTCTGCTTAGGTCAGTTTATTTCTGATCTAAGTGCATAGGAGCATATGACCTTGGTCATATTGGAGGTCAAGGATAAGTGGCAGTTGTCTCTGACTTTCTAAAGAAGTCTCCACTTAAGGAAAGCGGGAATCCTTGTGTTAAGATTTCTTTTGTGGCCCTTCCTCATTAAAGAATCAAGCCTTGGCATGTTTGGTTTCTCTTAAGAGGAGTTCATGAAGCAAATGCATTTTAAGTAATATGGTGTGGTCCAATAAAGCAAGATGGAGGATGTCTACTCAAACTCAAGTCTATGAGCTCTTTCTGATTGAGTGATGAGGTTATTCTAAGTGGAAGAATGAGAGCCTGAACTTTCCAGTTGGATGTCTTAACCAAAGTTGTGACATCAAGCAGTAACTTCAAGGCCTTCATTGATGAAAGGTGAGTTGATCTTCACAGGTATGAATAGATTTAATGCCTCACCTCATGCAGTTTACGGAAGCTGTGTGAAAGAGTAGATGCCTTGCCTTGGAGCAAGTAGAATGTGTGACTTGAAGATCAAAGTGGCCTGGTGGAGTAGCAGATTTTCTAGAGCTCTGAAAGATGCTGAGTAACCAAATAGTGGCATTTGGTTATTTAATTAGTGAGCCTTTAGAAAACTATTCTTGTGCAAAAGGGTAGTTAGTTGAAGACCACAGAAGGTTCTAGGACTGTTCATGCTTGGAACTAATTACTCTTGTGCAGAAGGGTAGTTGGTTGAAGACCAAAGGAGGATCTGTTTCTGTTCATATATTGGAGCTTGTGGTAGAAGCCCTAAGTTGTGTATAGAAGATTACCCTCTTTGGAGATGTTTTTGATCAAGCTGGTGGAGCTGTGTTCTCTGAAGATCTTCAGTTGGATTACTAGGCAGAAGTAAGTCCAGTTGTGGGCAGATAAAGTACCAGTGGATATGATTTGGGTTCCCTTGGCAATGGACTTGAAGATCTGGTACAGAACTTATGATTCACATCTTGGCTAAGAAGTACTCTATCTTGTCATACGGGAGAATGATAATGTAAAAGGACTGTCTTGGAGTATAATGTGAAGGTATTATACAAGACTAGAGTGGGTTATTGGTTGATTGCATTCTGATGTGAGAAAGCCTCTAGTTGAATCAGAAGTGTTCTAACTTATCATATGGGAGAATGATGAGGAAATAATGTCTTGGATTATGGGGTGTATGCCTTGTACTCAGCCTAAGGTCAGAATACTTGTGGAGAAGTAGGCCTCTTCTGCTACAAGTAACTCTAGGAAGAGGTGGATCAGTTTGATGCCCTCTCACTGTATGAGCATGGAGTTGGTCATGAGAGATAATGTGGTGATCTTGGAGCATCTTTTGTCAAAGATAGGGGAGAGCTTTTGGTTGATAGGTGTACTATTTGCTTATGGTGAATACGTTCAACTTATGTGTTGAACAGAGAATGAGCTCTTGGAGACATGAAGATGCGTCTTATATTTTCCATTCATGTGCAATGGTTACCCTTGATATGGGGAGCTATACTTCTATCCAGGATGTGTTGCTGCAAAAGTGGAGTTATGTACCAAGATTGTTTGTGGTTTCAAACAGTTTGGGATTTTATGAAGATAGAATGTGAGACAAGATATTTTGACATTGGGTTACTGCTCCAAGCTCATGGTAAACATGACAAGTGTCATCCTTTTGGTTCTGTTGTTAGGATGTCCATGGATCCAGTCAAGTGTGTAGGCCTCTATCCTAGTGTTTCTGGTGAAGATAAAAGACATCATCAGCTTTGATCCTGTGCAGATGGAAGGACCTTTACCCTGACATCTTGGAGATCTTCCAGATAGTTATTCTACAAACTTCTGCTATCTGTTCCAGTATAGTTTGTAGGAATGTAAAGCTGCAGTATGAAGATGTTGAAGAAAGTCTTCATATGTTTGGATTCTCTCTTTTAGGGGGAGTACAGAGTATGCATGACAGGGGGAGCTGTGTACATGGAGTTGTATTCAAAGGTGTTGATTCTCAGGTAAGCTTATGATCTTGAACCACTAATGAGGGTGTAATGTCAGACAATATGTCTTGATATTGTGTTGGATGGTGTATTGTTGTGCCTTGGCAACATGTTTATGGGTTACTGTCTGGGAGAATTTATTTTTCTCTACAAAAGATTTGTGTGTCTCAAATTGGGGATTTAAGATCAATTGTTACTTGTGGCAAGTAGTTAATTGATTATCCTTTAATTGGTGATGTCAAAAGTTTCATTCCTGAAGGTGCAGCTTCAGACAAGACAAGAACCCAAGATTTAAAACTGATTGTCCATGATCGTTGGTGCAGCCTTTAGAGATCAAGAAATGGCAGACTTGGACACCATGTGCAGTATGTACACCTACTCCAATTTTTGTCAATTTTTGACTAAACCAAGGGGGAGTTAAATGTTGTTAAGAGGGTTGTTATTTGTTGCAACTATCAAGGGGGAGCATGATAGTGTGTGAGTCTGGAAAAACTACTGCTGCTAAGTTGTTTTACCCAAAATTTTCCAAAGGGTGAGATTGTTAGTTCCATGGTTCTATGATATAGAATTGTCCATGGTTCTATGATTGACTAAATTTTGGTAAAACATGATCCTGTACTGATGATTAAGCAGGATGTTATAACATCTCCATCTGTTGTGGTGACAGAACTGTTGTGGAGTGTTTTAATGAGAATGCCATGTTGAATGTCATGACATCCATCACGACATCCATCTGCTGTCATGACAGAACTACTGTCATGTGTGAGAAACAGCAGGAGTAGTGGTGTAGCAGGGGCTGATGACTCATGACATTGCTACAGATGCAGAAGGAGCTAGCAGGAGCTGATGACAACTATTGTCATGGATGTCATACTGAGTATCACTGCTGCTATGTGTTAGCAGTAGCCACAACAGGTTGAGTTGTGATGAAGTTCCTCACAGGTGGTGAGTGAGGTGTGTTGTCATGTGTTTTAAGCATGACATTGCTGCATGACAACAGAAGGAGCTACTAATGTATATCACCTAACAGAAGTGCTTTGGATATACCTCATAAGTATGTGCAGGCCAAAGAGAATTAGCAGGAACAAAGTGAAGATTTAGTTGGGGTTCATAAAAAGGATCTTTGAGACTTTTTAGGAAACTATAATATGCTTGTTTCTACTGGTATGAAGAAGATTCTACATGAGTGTTCAGCAGGGCAAGTTTGGTCAGCTAAGCACAAAGAGTGTTGGATGTCATATGACATTGAGCGTATGAAATCAGGCGTGCAGGGTTAGTTTTCTGTTATATTGCAAGAGGAAACTCAGGCTATACTTCAGGAAACCTGTTATGACTCTTGAGTTATCTCAGGAGAGATTCTAGGCAGTGCTTACCATATCATGAAAAGCCATGACCTAATTTGACAACACCTTGAATTGTGGAAATTAGTTTTACTTTGTTAAAACTAATGTTTGTTACTTATGACCAGCCCAAGCCCAGTCTGCATTGCTATAAAAGGAGGAGCAGAAGCAGAAGAAATCAAGCACTCACATCAAGAAAAACCAGAGTGTAAAATAAAGGTCTAGGGTTTGAGAGTCCCTTGTGTGTAAGTCAGCCTTTGTATCTTTTGATACATTGTGGTAGACATATTCGTGAGTGAAGAGGTTTACTATTCAAGTGTGTCTAGGAGTCTTAGGATTCCTTATGTGCCAAGCAATTGTAGGTTATATAATTGCTTTGGTTATTATGTATGAACTGATATGTTCATTGTGTCACTCAAAGCTTTTAAGCAAGAGTGTGTCTCACTTGATCAAAATTGTGAAGCAAGATCATGGTGTGTGTTTGGAGTTTATCTCCACAACTGTTTTGTAATTATGTATTGATATCACTGTGGTGTGATTGAGGGGGAGTGAGTGGGAATACTCAGGTCTAGAGTGTCTCTAGGTTGAAGTGTCATTGGGTAGAGATTAAGTGAGAAGTACAAACTGGTTGTTTGACTTTAAATTGATTCTGCTAATAGTGAATTTCCTCCCTGGCTTGGTAGCCCCCAGATGTAGGTGTTATTGACACTGAACTGGATAAACAATTACTGGTGTTATTTATCTTTCTGCATTTACAATTCTGCACAATTTAAATGGTTAGATAAATATGTCTGTCAGCCTGTAGATGTCATAACAGACGTCATGACGTTGGTCATGACATTGGGACAATTTAAAGAAATTTAAATTGGTCATGGTCTGCCCTCGTCCTTGTTGAGCAGAGATCAATGTTCTCGGGACATATGAGATCTGCATACCAGAATTTCAATATTATCACCAGTCATGTTTATTTGTCACCTCAACACATGACAAGTCTCAACTTAGGTGAAGATGAACCATCAACAGATATTTTCTACAATCGATACTTACAAACAGAAGGAGTATTAAAAGAGGGAGATAATTTTCGAACAAAAGAAGACTGTGTATGAGCTATAAAACAATATCACATGGACTTATCAATAGATTATAAAGTCGATCGAATGAATCCGACTCTGTATGAGATCTATTGTCGTAACGAGGTGTGCCCATTTCGATTAACAACTTCTTTCTGGAAGAGAAGTGATTCACGGAAGATAGGGTCAATGGATCCAGATCACACTTGTATAATCATGAATCCAATGCAGGATCATCGCAAGCTCAGTTCTTAATTGATATGCAATGAAATTCCTGTCAGTCATTAGCGATAGCCCTTCTTTGAAGGTGAGTACTATAATCTCACAGATGATACAAAGATACAACTATACTCTTTTGTACATGAAAGCATAGATAGCTAGGACTAAGGAGGTTGAAACAATGTTCGGAAATTGGGAGGAGTCTTATAAAGAACTTCCAAAATACTTGGTGGCACTTAAATAATATGCTCTAGAGACTATTGCCATCTTGGAGACATTGTCGACGTATATGCCAGACGAGGCTTGTGTTAGTGGAAATGGCATTTCCACAGACTCTTCTAGGCGTTTGAATCATGTATCAAAGGTTTTGCATATTGTAAACCTATCATTCAAATTGATGACACATGGTTGTACGGGAAATACAAGGGCACGCTACTCATGGTCGTGGCACAGGATAGCAACAACGACATTTTTCCAATCGCCTTCGCTCTAGTTGAAGGGGATACTGTTAGGGGTGGAGTTTTTTCCTAAAAAATATCAGCTTATACGTTTCTCCCCAACCTAACTTATGCTTGATATGATAGACACACATCAATCGAGAGTGCATACAAGAATCTTGATAACAGTTAGCAAGATCCTCCCTTAAACCATGTATGTTGCATAAGACACATCGCTCAAAATTTCATGCGAGAGATCAAAGACAAAACGCTAAGGAAAAAGGTTGTGAACGCATGGTATGCACTAACATAACCCACTTTCAAACACTACCATGATGAGACCAGACTGACAAACGCATATGCATTAAGATGGATTGATAATATTCAACTAGAGAAATGGACAAGGGCATACGACAATGGCCAGCGATGGGGCCACATGACAACAAACCTCGTTGAATAAATGAATTTTGTATTCAAGGGAATCTGAAACCTACCGATAACCGCTTTGGTAAGGGCAACATATTTTAGGCTCAGGGCACTCTTTGATACCAGACGTACAAAGTGGGGTTCTGTCTTACAATCTGGGAAGTTGTACAGTAATAGTTCAATAAAATTCATGAAGGACGAAGCAGCCAAAGCCAACACACATATGGTCACAATCTTTGACCGTAATAAAGTTTGGCTCAGTGTTACAGAGTCAATTGATCACAATGAAGGGAGACCTAGGGTATGTTACCAAGTGGAACTAGATAGGAGTTGGTGTGACTGTGGAAAGTTTCAGGCATTTGCTATGCCTTGCTCCCATGTTATAGCAACATGTTTGAAGGCTCGCCAGGACCCAACCAACTATCTTTTTGTTGCTCACCAAGTCATTAGTCTATGCAATGTCTACAACACTAACTTTCAGGTGGTAGGAAAGGAGGACTATTGGCCTCCATACAAAGGCGAAATTGTCTGGCATAATGATTTGATGCGAAGAAAGAAAAAGGGTCGCCCTAATAGCACGCGTATTCGAACGAAGATGGATACAACAAACAAAATGGTCAGATTATGTAGTTCGTGCCGGCAGTCGGGACATAATCGTACAAAATGTTCCAATGTAGGATCAAGTACAAGATCATAGTTTCTAATGTAATTTCATTCCGTTGATAGCATGCATAAGCGATTACAATTAACAACAACATAACTTAAACAAACATAACTTAATATCTCAACAAAAATAATTAACAACAACATAAACTAATACCAAAATAACAATCGAAAAATAACAACAACAAATCCAAATAAAACAACCTGATGCATCAACTTGTCTAGGATATTACAACCATCAAGATAATTTTCTTTGGTGTTAACATCATCATAAGGACACCAGCATCATTGTCCACTTTTCTCCAATCACGAGTAACCCCATTTCTTCCTGACTCCTCAACTAACCTCTCAAATTTCCCGATCTTTTCACCTGCAGCAATATCTCCTTCTATCTAGCGGTTCAATTCCCTATGCAAATGCTCCAAAGTTTGTGTATTCTACAGTAGGACCTTCGTCGGAGGCTTTGTTGCTGAAAAATAAACTAGGGCATTTCTTTTCATAAGTGAAAATGTTGGAAGCGGTTCCTCCGATGACGACGACGACGATGATGAACGTTGATTTAAGAATGCAGACATACTTCTAGATTGAGTTAAAAATATTTGTGATAATTATTATGGAGAGTTTAGGCTATTGGTGATGTAGAAGCAAGCTTCATCTCAAAGTTTTGATGACGTCAACATGAAGATCAAGAATAATTCATCTGTGCAAAAAGGCAAATGCTTTCAAAAGACCAAGATCAAGTGGAATGGAAGTGATCAACATTCAAAACTTCATGAACATTTGACTGATCAACTTTCAAGTTTTGGACACAAGCTATGGTATATCAAAATCCACTAATTTAATTGATATACAAGTGTTCAACATCTTTATCATTTGATCACATTGCATTAGCATATTTTTTAAACTATTAGAATTGGTATAACACTATTTTTATAAGTATTTTTCTGAAAAATAGCAGTGTTAACCGATTAACCATATAGTTTAACCGGTTAACCATTTCAAATTTTGAATATTTTGGTATAACGTTCAAGTGTTAACCGATTAACCATATAGGTTAACCGATTAACACTGAACGTATTTTGAAAAATGGCTTTGTTTCAAGTTCAAAAATGGTTTGAAAATTATACCAGTTCATATTTTGAATTATACTCAAATATACCTGTTGGAAAAGGTGTGTTTACACATATAAATTCTGAATTTTTCAATTTTGAAAAACACCTCCAATATTCATTTTCAAATATTCTTAGAATCAAATTCACCATTTTCAAAATCCTTTCTAAGTGTTCATAATTGCATAAAAATTTCATATTCATCTGTTGAACACTTGTGTTGAAAATTATAAGAGTGAATTTTGATCATTTGGAGAAGATCAATTTTGACATTGATATTATTATTCACAAAACAAAATCATTACAAGTATTTGTATTCTGACTTGTGATCCAGGATTGTTGGACACAAGGGTGAGTGTTTACAAGAGGATTGTTCTTGTACACTTGTTATTTTTATTGTTTGATAGTAGGCCTCACTGGTTGATGGTGTGATAGGTTGTACTTTATTAAACAATAGTGAAAACTCTCTTTCATGTTGAAAGGGGAGTGGAGTACTCTCGGATTGTGAGGGGAACCACTATAAATCCTGTGTCCACTTTCTCTTTGTTTGTCTACTGCTTTCACAACCAAGAACACAAACCAGTAAAATTTCAAGAAACCATAAAAATCGGAAAAAGTTCTAAAGTCCTAATTCACCCCCCCCCCCCCCTCTTAGGCATACTTTGTACTTATAATTGGCATCAGAGCAGGTTAAGGTAACCTGTTCCTATCGATCCTAATGGCTTCCGCTAGTACTAACCCGGTTTTTAAAGATGGTGGAAGCAGTAACAAGCCACCACTCTTTTCTGGAGAATACTTCGATTTTTGGAAAATCCGTATGAAGGCACATCTTGAGGCTCAAGGAGATGGTATATGGGAAATCGTAGAAACTGGTCCACATGTTCCTACAAGTGTGGTAAATGATGTTGGAACTCCAAAGATAAAATCCTCATATGATGAAGATGACAAGAAGAGAATTTTGAATGAGAAGAAAGCAATCAACATACTTCAAAGCGCTCTCAGCATGGACGAATTCTTCCGTATATCACAGTGTAAATCAACAAAGGAAATTTGGGACACCCTGGTAGAAACGCATGAAGGGACAGCCGAAGTAAAAAGATCAAGACTTAATACTTTAAGTCAAGAATATGAAATATTCTGTATGCAGCCTGGTGAATCCATTGTTGCCTTACAAAAGAGATTCGTTCATCTAACTAATCATCTGATTGCCCTCGGGAAGACCTTCACCAATGATGATCTCAACTTGAAAATCCTAAGATCCTTAACAAGAGAATGGCAACCGAAGGTGACCGCTATTTCCGAAAAGAAGAGTCTTTCAACGATGACATCCGCTTCATTATTTGGCAAACTTCAAGAGCATGAACTGGAACTTGGTAGGCTTGAAAAGCACGAAAGTCAAGACAAGAAGTCCAAAGGAATTGCCTTGAAGATTGACACAAGGGATGATAAAAATGACGAATCTTCCGAAGACGAAAATTTCATGCTTCTAGTAAAGAAGCTTGGTAAGTTTTTTAATAATAATAAAATTTCTTCTTTTTCTAAAAAGAATAGACATTTCAGGAAAAAGGAGGCACCCACATCAAACCAAGAAATTACATGTTACGAATGTGGGAAACAAGGTCACATAAAGCCAGATTGCCCGAAACTCACAAATAAAGGAAAATTCAAAGGCAAGAAGGATTTCAAAACGAAGAAGGATTTCAAAACGAAGAAGGCTTATGTCGCATGGGACGACAACGAAGTAAGTTCATCATCAGAATCAGAAAACGATGAATGTGCAAATATGGCGTTAATGGCCTCTCACCACTCCGATGAAGAAAATGAGGTTAGTAGTAATTTTTCTGTCTATGATAATGATGCACAAGAAGTTATAGATGAACTTCTAAAAGAGTGCAAGACTTTGTATAAAGACATCTCATCACAAAAGAAAAGAATTTTACTTTTAGAAAAACAAAATTATGCCTTCTTGAAAAATATTGAAGATGAAAAACAAAAGGTGATGGATGAAAAACAAAGTCTTGTATGTAAGAAGTGTGAGTCTTTATCTTTCCAAATTGTTCAACTCAAAAGAGTTTTAGAAAGATACGAAAAAGGTCAAATTGGCTTGGAAGAAATTCTAAAACATCAAAGATATCCTAATGATAAAAGTGGATTAGGATATTCTAAATTTTCAAATCCAAGCACCAATAAGACCGTTTTCGTAAGAGCAAGTGAACAAATTGTTAAAGAAAAGGCCAGCACTTCTAAAGCTCAGCATCAATATCATAACAAGAAAAGTATTGCAAAGAAAAAGAATTATGTTCCTAGATATAGAAGTCACGTTCAACCTACATGTTCTTATTGTGGAATTAAAGGCCATACACCTAATGTTGCTATGTGCGCAATATTGGTGTTGCTAAAAGGCATTATGTGTGGGTTGAAAAAGGTACTAACTGTCGCTACTGCGAAAATCGGCGCCGGCTTGACAGGAGAGTCGCCATCGTGCGTTATTTATCCCTCAGAGCGGGAAAGGAAACGCTCGAAGTAAACCTCGCAAAGACGGGTAAAGGTATGGTCATCGCAACCAAAACCTGGATTCGGGAGTCGGTTACGCAAGGGGAAGGTATTAGCACCCCTCACGTCCATCGTACTCGATGGGATCCACGCTTGGTGTTTAGTAGGAAAAGGGTGTGTTTATCTATCTACGCTAATGGCCAGTCTGAAAAGAAAAGAAAAGGACAGGACTCGACAGAACATACGGTGTTCTGGGCCTACGTACTCCCTCGTGCAATGGGAAAGTCAGAGTCAACGTAGTTCGACGACCTACGTTTGCACGGGGGAAAGGTTGCTCGCCAGTACATCGCATCCTGTGCCTACGTACTTCCACACATCATGGAAGATCAGAGCAAACGTAGTTCGACCAACTACGGCTAACTTGGGGGTTCTCACACAGCAGTGAAAAGATAAACTGGTCTCAAAGGTTTGGGAACCTACAACTACGATCTGGTCTCGAATGCACTCGGGCAAGAGAAAAGGGTACCAATCAGTCGTCAGCGGGAAAGTCTCGATCGCACAGCCGCGAGAGAACAAAGGTTAGTTGTTAGTGTGCTCGCTAGGATATCGCATCCTATGCCTACATATCCTCGTCTGGTACGAGAAATCAGAGCAGCTGTAGTTCGGCTAACTACGACCCAAGCTACTCAAAAGCTCTTACTGAAAGGAAAGGGAAAAGACACCCTAAAACTATAGCTGGAAAAAAAAGGGAATTTACCTACTGTTATCATGCCTGGTTGACCATCCTAATGTCTGTCATAACGACTCCGCAGCGGAGAAGTTAGAGCTCCTAAGGGATCATGGCAATAGGACTAAACAGCAAACAGGAATCAACTGCAAAGCGAAGAAATACTGGAACTATGCATGAATGCGACAACCAAACAAACAAGGCGCAAAGGCCACAAGCCACAGAGGTAAGGGAGCTCAGCTCTACCAAATACCAACAAGCAAAGCCACTCAATAACAAACAAGCAGAAGGAGGACCACCTCAACTTCTCATGCACACAAAGCCTACTTCTAAGATGCACCTACCTCAGAAATATCTAGATGAACCCCTAAGTCTAATGCAACACAGCACCACACAAGTCAAACAACACAAAGAGAAGGCAAACCAGCCTGACAAACCTCTATCCAAAGCTTAAACAGAAACCCTGAGCAAGACCCTTAACAACCCTGAAACAACCCTAATCTATCCCTGAACAAAACTCTATGCAACACCTTAAGCAAATATCTAAGCAAAACTCTAATCAAAACCTAAGCAAGAGGAATCAATCCCAGTCTCCAAGCTTCAGAATAAGCTTACCAAAGAAAGGGAGCTAAGCAGACAAACTCATAGTGCCTTCCTCGGGAAAGTACCAGGAGGTTACCACTCAGGAGTCATATCCTATGCGGCTCGACAACTGTGATCAGTTTACATTCCTCCTCAGGAGAAACTAAACTCACACGAAGGCTCCAGCATCATTGGATATTTGAGAAATCCTATCTGAACTAAGGGAACTAAGTGAACAGTCCCATAGTGCCTTCCTCAGGAAAGTACTAGGAGGCTTCCACTTAGGAATCGTATCCTATGTGGCTCAACAACTGTGATCAGTTTACATTCCTCCTCAGGAGAAACTAAACTCACACGAAGGCTCCAGCATCATTGGATATTTAAGAAATCCTAGATGAACTAGAGGAGCTAAGTGAACAGTCCCATAGTGCCTTCCTCAGGAAAGTACTAGGAGGCTTCCACTTAGGAATCGTATCCCATGTGGCTCAACAACTGTGATCAGTTTACGTTCCTCCTCAGGAGAAACTAAACTCACATGAAGGCTCCAACATCGTTGGATACTTGAGAAAGAGGTGAGAAGAAATAATGAAAGTCATTCATAGTGCCTTCCTCAGGAAAGTACCATAAATTTCCCTCAAACTTCAGGATCTCAAACCTCACAAACAGAGAGCAAGCTCTTAGACTAGGTCTTCAATCCCTGCATCCTTGCAAGCTCCATCATGACTTCATCCAGCCTCCATCTTCAAGAAGAAACCACAGATCCTCAGGCCACAAGAAACTATCTCTGAAGTTCAACCATAGTTGAACTTCAAAGTCAGAAGCCATCAAGACTTCTCCTATCCTCAAGCTCAGACAAAAACATCAGAACACCCTACAAAAATCTATCAAAAATCTAGGGGAAACCTACATGGCTCTATGATCCCAAGATCAAATCTCAAAGCCTAAGTCAACTTCTAAGGCTACTAAACAATCCCTAACATATGAATGGTCAAGGGTTACCAACAAGTTGTGAGGTCTCTATTCTCTAACCCTAAAACAATATCAATCAACCTCTAAAAAAACTATGAAAAATCTATGAGGAACATGCACTAGTCTAGTACAACATACTAAAAAATCCAAAGCAAAAGTCATTACCAGATGAAAGAACTAAAATCAACAAAGCAGACATATCCACAAAATACACTTCAAAATCAGTAAACATGTAAAAAATGCAATTAAAATGAAAATGCATGATTAAACTAATTTTTTTGTATTATAAAATTCTACATTGAATTAAGAGTCTACATAAAAAAGAATGGAATTATTTGATCGAATCTACTATTTTTTATGAATTTTCTAATAATATGCATGAACTCAAAGATATTAAAAAGTCATTTAAATGGAAAATATGCTAAAAATAGTAAACAAAAATAAAATGGCATTTTTATTTTCCTATAATTTTCTAGACATTATTATTGACCTATAGCAAAAAGAAGAATTAAAAAACATTGATTTTTCTATTTTATATGATTTATACAAGATCCAAAAAATATTAAAGAAAACAAAGAATAAAAGAAATGAATAAAAGGGGAGGGGGGTATCAATAGCAACTGCGCCCAGTGTTAATCCTAAGTGGGCCAAAGAGGGGTGGTGCGCCTAGCAAAAGGCGCAGGCCCACTATCACAATCCCACTGAAAAATGAAAAAAAGGGAAAAAAAACACGCGTGGGGGGTGCAGTAAGTGAATTTTCACGTTATTCATCCAGATGGGCTTACGTATGGAGGTGCGAATAGTAGGTGGGGCCAAGGCCCAACCCAGAATCATCACTCAGTTCCCACGCAATAGGATACGAGCAAACCAGGGGGGTGAATCCTAGCAACCACACGCTGGGCTTAACCCAGCCCAAACCTAATCAGAAACCCTAACCACAAAACCCCTCTTCCTCTCCACTGCCCTAATCACTGTTCACCTAAGGCAAACCCTAGCCGCTCTCTCATCCTCCTCCTCTCTGCAATTCCTCTAACAAACCTTCACCCATTCTCAAACAAGATCCTATTCTCCAGTCCAACACTAATTAACTCTACCCTAAACTCTAAACAGAACAAAAATGACATCAAATCTTCTAATACGAGCCCTAAGTAAGTGAAAGCACAACGATGGAGGCGAGAAGGAAGACGAACCTGGAGACGAAGACGTTCCGGAACTTTCTCGAAGGTTTGCTTGAGGATCAATCTTTCTGGGACGAACCGAAGAAGATGAGGATCGGTGAAGCACGTGGATGATTTGGGGGGATGCTCTTGAGACGTCGTTTGAGAAAATCTTGAAGATTCTGGGAGTATCGCGAAAGGTCTGAGGAATGTTCTTGAAAGATTTGATGGTTCGCTGAGAGAATTGAAGGAGACGAACGCGGATGTTCTTGCTTGTCAAAGATCAAGCGGGTTTCTGGAGATCACTGCTGGGGATCTTGAAGGAAATGAAGAACAACGGGTGAATTTCTGGAAAATCTAGATGAACACGATGAAGGTTTGACAGTTTTCTGGGCTTCCTTGAAGAGCGATGAAGGTGCGAGGATTTTCTGGAAAAGAGTTCTTGAAGAACGAAGGAGATGTGAACGTTCTGGAAAAGTGTTTGAAGTTCCCGGCGAAATGGTTGAGTTCTCCGGCGAATGGTGATGAAGGTGGATGGAGGAAGATCGGAGAAGAACGAAGGATTTCTGGGGATTTTCTGCAAATTTGCAGTTCCCGGTGAGGGACGACGGCCGGAGTTGGTTGGGCGGTGGCCGTTGGGGCGGTTCAGGGCGTCTGCATGCCCGGCGACGAGGGGGTCCGGCGAGAAGGTGGTGAGGACACGTGTGTTGGGAGGTGGCGAGGGGAGCTACGCATGTGCTACACGTGTCTGAGGCGTGGAGAGAGAGGGAGTAGTGGAATCCATGCGTGGCAGAATGAGGGAAGTTTTGAGTGGTGTGTTGGTTGGGTCCTGGGTGCAACGCGTGGCGCCCCTTTATAGTGACAAGTGTCACTCTTCTGGACAGAATGAACAAAAAATACACTGATGGACTTGATGGCATTCTGGGCCTCCAAAAAAATCTATACTGGGCCCATACGAAAATTAATCAGAAAAACTTAAAAACTGAATTAACAAAATATTAAATCCAATTAACCTAATTAAGACTAATCCTAATTAACTAGTGACTAATCCTAATTAAACTAAATGCAGATTAAACTATCCTAATTGATTCAAACAAATTCAATTAACCTAATTAAACCCTGATTTAAATCTAAAAATGATTAAAATCTAATTAACTCCATATTAAACCAAAAATGATTAAAACTCTACTAATTTCTATAACATCTCTTATTAAAATCCTATTAAAAATCTACCATTTATTTATAATATCTATTTAAAAGAAAAACTATATTAAAACATACCCTATTTATTAAATTCTGTTAAAATAAAAGAAAAAACTATAATATTTTCTATATTATCTAAAACAATTAAAAACAATTTTAAAATCTATTATATCCTAAAAATGATAAAACTATTAAATCTATTTAAAACTCTATAAAATTCTAAAAAAAGATTTAAACCATTTAAAAATGTAAAAAAAATCTATTTAAATCCTAAAAAATCTCTAAAGCCTATTTAAAAGCTACAGAAGGCTATTAAACTCTAAAAAAATGCAGACAACTGCAAATGACCACCATAAAGGAGCGCGCGAGACCATATCGAATCGAACAGAGAACCCCGGGCATCAGAATATCCCAAAACCACTATGCCAGCTAAAAATCACTGAGGAGCGCACAATTTCCCGAAAAATAAAACCCTGATGATCTGGACTGGATCTGCCATATCTAGTAAATGAAAACCAAGTTGTAACCCTGATATCCTCTGTCTATGCACAAATGTCATGCGTCTGATTTGCGAATATGAATTTAAACCACGAGTCAGATAGGAGAACCGGTTGGTCAAATTTTAGGGTGCAACACTAACTATCAAGGACCCAAAGCAATTTGGGTACCTAACACTACCTAATTTTGTTTTGTAGGTATGCTTGAAGACAACCACAAATCAATGGTATCTTGATAGTGGTTGCTCGAAGCATATGATGGGAGACATAAACAAATTTTCAAGTCTATCATTAAAGGCCAAAGGAGACGTCACTTACGGTGATGATAATAAGGGAAAAATTCTTGGAGTTGGAACCATTGGTGCACCTCCATGTACAATCATCGAAGACGTTATTTATGTGGAAGGTCTTAAACACAACTGTCGCTTGCGCGAAAATAAGGTGCCGACATGACAGAAGAGTCGCCACCTTTCGTTATTTATCCCTCAGAGCGGGAAAGGAAACGATCGGAAAAACCTGACGAAAAAGGGTAAGACAAGGTCATCGCAACCGTTGTCTGGGTTCGGGAGTCGGTTACGCAAGGGGAAGGTATTAGCACCCCTCACGTCCGTCGTACTCGACGGGATCCTCGCTTGTGTGTTTACTTGGACGGGTTGGTTATAATCTATCTACCTATCAAGGCTGGCTGAAAAAGAAAAGAAAAATGACTCGGCAAAGCGTCGCACTTTATGCCTACGTATTCCCGTCTGGAACGAGAAATCAGAGTCAACGTAGTTCGGCTAACTACGGGTGAAGATGGGGAAGGTTGCTCGCTAGGATGTCGCATCCTATGCCTACGTACTTCCATACTGCATGGAAGATCAGAGCAAACGTAGTTCGGGAAACTACGGGTTATCTCCTAAAAGAAGTGTTTTTTATAGTGTCTTTGCGATCTCAATCGCACTAGAGACTATGACCTGAGAGTGAAGGCGTGGCATGTCACCCAAAGGGCACCATACTAAACATCCATCCTCAGATAGCTTAAGGCTCGTAGCGTACGAAAGAAATCATTCATGATTACTGTATCTTAAACCGCTTCGAGATGAGAAGAGAACAGGCCCAACTAGGAGGGAGACTATCAAGTCCTACTGTTATCATGCCATGGATTCATCCTATGGTTGAGGTCTGAACAGGGAACTCCTAGATGTTGTCATGCATAGGTCTCAACCTAAAAGTCTATCATCAAATCCTCATCAGAGGAAATGAGAGTCCTAAGGGATCATATCAATGATACACCAAAACAGACAAAGCATCAGCTTTAAACAGTAAAATGCATGCAATGCAAGTGAGGGAGGAAATGTGTGTGGGGCTTCAGCCTCCACAAGCTCGTCTCGACCTCAAGCCAGTCATGAAATAACAGTAATCATACTGAAGATAAACAACATGCTATCAAGCAATGAACAGATAAAAGAAATAAAGTGCCATCAGGCAAACAAAACACACTTGAGAAAGAATCATCTACTCTCTAATCCTAACCCTAACACAGAATCTGAACCAAATCTAAGCAAAGCCCTAAAGCAAAGCCTAACCAAAAGAAATCAATCCCAGTCTTCAAGCTTCAGAAGAAGCTTACCAAAGAAAGGGAGCTAAGTAAGCAGACTCATAGTGTCTTCCTCAGGAAAGCACTAGGAGGTGTATACTCAGGAGTCATACCCTATGTGGCTCAACCACTGTGATCAGTTTATATTCCTCCTCAGGAGAAATTAAACTCACAAGCAGGCTCCAACATCACTGGATATTTAGGAAATCCTATCTGAACTAGTGGAACTAAATGAACAGACTCATAGGACCTTCCTCAGGAAAGTACTAGGAGGCTTCCACTTAGGAATTGTACCCCATGTGGCTCAACAACATGTGATCAGTTTACATTCCTCCTCAGGAGAAATTAAACTCACAAGTTGGCTCCAACATCATTGGATACTTGAGAAATCCTAGATAAACTAATGGAACTAAGTGAATAGACCCATAGGACCTTCCTCAGGAAAGTACTAGGAGGCTTCCACTTAGGAGTTGTATCCCATGTGGCTCAACAACATGTGATCAGTTTACATTCCTCCTCAGGAGAAATTAAACTCACAGGTTGGCTCCAACATCATTGGATACAACTCCTAAGTGGAAGCCTCCTAGTACTTTCCTGAGGAAGGTCCTATGGGTCTATTCACTTAGTTCCATTAGTTTATCTAGGATTTCTCAAGTATCCAATGATGTTGGAGCCAACTTGTGAGTTTAATTTCTCCTGAGGAGGAATGTAAACTGATCACATGTTGTTGAGCCACATGGGGTACAATTCCTAAGTGGAAGCCTCCTAGTACTTTCCTGAGGAAGGTCCTATGAGTCTGTTCATTTAGTTCCACTAGTTCAGATAGGATTTCCTAAATATCCAGTGATGTTGGAGCCTGCTTGTGAGTTTAATTTCTCCTGAGGAGGAATATAAACTGATCACAGTGGTTGAGCCACATAGGGTATGACTCCTGAGTATACACCTCCTAGTGCTTTCCTGAGGAAGACACTATGAGTCTGCTTACTTAGCTCCCTTTCTTTGGTAAGCTTGTTCTGAAGCTTGAAGACTGGGATTGATTTCTTTTGGTTAGGCTTTGCTTTAGGGCTTTGCTTAGATTTGGTTCAGATTCTGTGTTAGGGTTAGGATTAGAGAGTAGATGATTCTTTCTCAAGTGTGTTTTGTTTGCCTGATGGCACTTCATTTCTTTTATCTGTTCATTGCTTGATAGCATGTTGTTTATCTTCAGTATGATTACTGTTATTTCATGACTGGCTTGAGGTCGAGACGAGCTTGTGGAGGCTGAAGCCCCACACACATTTCCTCCCTCACTTGCATTGCATGCATTTTACTGTTTAAAGCTGATGCTTTGTCTGTTTTGGTGTATCATTGATATGATCCCTTAGGACTCTCATTTCCTCTGATGAGGATTTGATGATAGACTTTTAGGCTGAGACCTATGCATGACAACATCTAGGAGTTCCCTGTTCAGACCTCAACCATAGGATGAATCCATGGCATGATAACAGTAGGACTTGATAGTCTCCCTCCTAGTTGGGCATGTTCTCTTCTCATCTCGAAGCGGTTTAAGATACAGTAATCATGAATGATTTCTTTCGTACGCTACGAGCCTTAAGCTATCTGAGGATGGATGTTTAGTATGGTGCCCTTTGGGTGACATGCCACGCCTTCACTCTCAGGTCATAGTCTCTAGTGCGATTGAGATCGCAAAGACACCATAAAAAACACTTCTTTTAGGAGATAACCCGTAGTTTCCCGAACTACGTTTGCTCTGATCTTCCATGCAGTATGGAAGTACGTAGGCATAGGATGCGACATCCTAGCGAGCAACCTTCCCCATCTTCACCCGTAGTTAGCCGAACTACGTTGACTATGATTTCTCGTTCCAGACGGGAATACGTAGGCATAAAGTGCGACGCTTTGCCGAGTCATTTTTCTTTTCTTTTTCATCCAGCCTTGATAGGTAGATAGATTATAACCAACCCGTCCAAGTAAACACACAAGTGAGGATCCCGTCGAGTACGACGGACGTGAGGGGTGCTAATACCTTCCCCTTGCGTAACCGACTCCCGAACCCAGACAACGGTTGCGATGACCTTGTCTTACCCTTTTTCGTCAGGTTTTTCCGATCGTTTCCTTTCCCGCTCTGAGGGATAAATAACGAAAGGTGGCGACTCTTCTGTCATGTCGGCACCTTATTTTCGCGCAAGCGACAGCTGGCGACTCTGCTGGGGAAAATTGATCATGATCTGATCAACTTCCAAGGATTCTGCTTTTCTGCGGACTCAGCCGGGGAGAGAAATCACTCTACTTCACTGGAGAGTACGACTCTGATGAGGGATCTCAATTTCGCTGGGGAAGAAAGAATCACTTGACTTCGAGGGAGAGTACAACTCTGCAGAGGAATACAACATCAGCTGTTCCAATACTCCACTGGGGAAGAGGGAATCATCCAACTTCAGGGGAGAATACGACCCTGGTGGGGAATCTCAATTCCGCTGGAGACCTCAGTCTGGCACCATTAGTTACTGCATCCTTCGGCATACGAACAATTTCCTACGAGACCTGCACTTGTGACCCGGTGCTGGGGGATACACCTGCGTTGGCGACTTTACTGGGAAAACACGAGCTTCGGTATCCAAACATTTCTATGAAATCTGCACTTGTGACCCGGTGCTGGGGGAAAGACGACATCATTCTTCGATGCTTGGCTCAGCTGATGGGGGTGACGCTCCTTCAGGATGCATCTGCTTGGGAAGAGAATCGTCTCTGCCCGGGGAGACATATCAATGCTCACTATCCTGCGTTCAGATTCTGCGGAGAAGAGACTACTGAACTCTGTTGGAGAAGGAGGACTTGCCCTGCTTCGGGGATGCGCACGGCACATCTTCGGGAAAGTGCTACACCTGCAACAACACAAACAAACAGACAAGATTCCCTCCTCAAAGGGTCCTATCCAGGTTATAATCTCGTGACAATATTCAGTTTAATCAATTGTTTCAACAATCAATGGGCCTAGGCCCGCCAGTTTATGTATGCGCATTTTATCAAAAACATCGGCGTTTTCATTCGCAAACAAAACAGATAAATGCTAAACAGACAAGCAGAATTGCTGAATAACGTGCATTTTATTGATGATGAACCCCTGAATGGGCAAAAATGTTTTACAACAGAGGCAAGCTCCTGGAATGAGGAAGCTGCGCAAAAAAGAAAACATAAATATACATCAGTATATACAAATGTCGGCAACGAGGCGTAGACGAACACCATGAGTTGATCCCTCTAAGACCCACTCGACTTCGATACTTCTCCAATGCTTCAGCTTCGGAAGAGATTGATTCAGATAAACGGCCCTCAGGTCTTCCGAACCACTAAACAATGAAAGTCCACACGCGGAACGCAGTCATTTGCTTATTCAAATCCCTAACTTTTGCGTGAACCGCCCTTTACGGGTTTTCAGTTCACCGGGATAACCCTTTTTTGCCGAAGCCGCCCAGTGTAGGTTTTCGACTTCGCGGGTGTACATTTTTTCAATATATCCCTAATTTTTGCCCGAACCTTTTATTCTGTTTTTGGTTCGCCGGGATGCCCTTTTTTGCCTGGACTCTTTCTTTTTTGTCCAGCGGGTCTCTTTTCAAGCAAAGTATTTTTTAACTGCGTCCGCGTTCACCGGGGATGCAAAATCTTCACCATCCATCGTGGATAACAACAAAGCTCCTCCTGAGAAGACCTTGCTGACGACATACGGCCCTTCGTAATTCGGAGTCCACTTGCCCCGGTGATCGGAGTGTGGCAGAAGATTTTTCTTCAGGACGAGATCACCCGTCTGAAAGCTTCTAGGACGCACCTTCTTGTCATAAGCTTTCTTCATTCGGCTTTGGTACAGACGACCAAACGCAATCGATGCTAACCTCTTCTCGTCCATCAGGCTAAGTTGGTTCAAGCGATTCGTAATCCATTCTGCCTCGTCGAGCTTTACATCAACCAAAACTCGCAAAGAGGGAATCTCCACTTCTAACGGTAGGACAGCTTCCATACCGTACACCAAGGAGAAAGGAGTTGCCCCGGTCGACGTACGCACCGTCGTACGATAACCGTGCAAGGCAAACGGCAGCATCTCGTGCCAATCTTTGTACGTCACAACCATCTTCTGAACAATCTTCTTGATGTTCTTGTTGGCCGCTTCAACAGCGCCATTCATCTTCGGCCGGTAAGGAGATGAGTTGTGGTGTTCAATCTTGAAGCTCTGGCACAGCTCCTTCATCATCTTGTTATTCAAATTCGAACCATTATCAGTAATGATCCGCTCGGGAATTCCATAGCAACAGATGATGTCCCTCTTTATGAATTTAGCTACCACCTGCTTGGTCACATTAGCGTACGAGGCTGCCTCCACCCATTTGGTGAAGTAGTCGATAGCTACCAGAATGAAACGATGACCATTGGACGCAGTGGGCTCGATCTTGCCTATCATGTCGATGCCCCACATGGAGAACGGCCAAGGGGAGGACATGACATTCAATGGGCACGGCGGCACATGAACTTTATCAGCATAAATCTGGCATTTGTGACATTTCTTCGCGAATCTGAAGCAATCCGACTCCATAGTCAACCAGTAATATCCTGCTCTCAGGATCTTTCTCGTCATGGCATGCCCGCCGGCGTGCGTACCAAATGTGCCCTCATGGACTTCTTCTATGAGCATGCTCACCTCTTTCTCATCTACACATCTGAGCAGCACAAGATCGTGGTTTCTCTTATACAGCACTCCATCAGGATTGAGATAAAAGTTTCCAGAGAGCCTCCTCAGAGTCTTCTTATCCTGGGTTGACGCACCCGCAGGATACTCCTTAGTCATAAGGAAGGTCTGGATGTCGTGGAACCATGGCTTGCCGTCAGTGGCATCATCGATTGTGAACACAAACGCTGGTCTGTCAAGACGCGAAAGCACAATTCTTGGAGCCTCATTCCAATAATTGACTTTATATATTGAAGCCAGCGTGGCTAAGGCATCAGCCATCTGATTTTCAGCCCTGGGTACATGATGAAGTTCTACTCGGTCGAAGAACGGAAGCAGCCTCCTGGCATAATTCATGTACGGCACCAAATTCGCTTGACGAGTTTCCCACTCCCCTTTAATCTGATTGATTACAAGCGCTGAGTCACCATATATGTCTAGATTCTTGATTCTCAAATCAATTGCCTCTTCTAGACCCATGATACATGCTTCATACTCGGCTTCATTATTGGTAACTGGAAACGTCAGTCTCGCAGTAAACGGGATGTGGGATCCGTGGGGAGTCGTGATGATAGCCCCGATGCCACTTCCATAGGAATTAACCGCTCCGTCGAATATCAACTTCCACTGAGACTTCCTATCTGGCCCCTCATCGGGCAATGGCTCATCGCAATCCTTCGCTTTGAGAAACATAATATCCTCGTCAGGGAATTCGAACTTCATCGGCTGGTAGTCTTCGATCGGCTGTTCGGCAAGGTAGTCAGACAATACGCTTCCCTTAATGGCTTTCTGAGAGACGTACTGAATATCATATTCTGTTAACACCATCTGCCATCTGGCAATCCTGCCTGAAAGAGCCTGCTTCTCGAAGACGTACTTGATCGGATCCATCTTCGAAATTAGCATAGTGGTGTGGTTGAGCATATATTGTCGCAGACGTTTGGCAGCCCAAGCTAATGCACAACACGTCTTCTCCAGCATCGAGTATCGAGATTCACACTCAGTGAACTTTTTACTCAAATAATAAATGGCATGCTCTTTTCTGCCCGTCTCGTCGTGCTGACCGAGAACACACCCCATACTATTCTCCAGAACCGTCAGGTACATGATTAATGGCCGTCCAGCCACTAGGGGTATCAAGATTGGAGGTTCTTGAAGATACTGCTTTATTTTATCGAATGCCTTCTGGCAATCCTCATTCCAAGTAATCGCCTGATTTTTCTTTAACAGTTTGAACATCGGTTCACAAGTGGCCGTGAGCTGAGAGATAAACCTTGCAATGTAGTTTATTCGGCCCAGGAAACCACGAACTTCTTTTTCTGTTTTCGGCGCTGGCATTTCTTGGATAGCTTTTATCTTCGCAGGATCAACTTCAATACCTCGCTCACTAACGATAAACCCCAATAGCTTTCCGGACCGCACCCCGAAAGTGCACTTGTTAGGATTCAGCCTCAGCCTGAACTTCCTAAGCCTTTCAAACAGCTTCAGCAAATTGACTAGATGCTCTTCCTCCGTTTGGGACTTCGCAATCATGTCATCAACATAGACCTCGATCTCATGATGAATCATATCATGAAACAAAGTTACCATTGCTCGCTGGTAAGTGGCCCCTGCGTTCTTCAGACCGAAGGGCATTACCTTGTAGCAAAATGTGCCCCAGGGGGTAATAAACGTTGTTTTCTCCATGTCCTCCGGTGCCATCTTAATCTGATTGTAACCGGAGAAGCCATCCATGAACGAAAACACGGAAAACTGGGTTGTATTGTCGACCAACACATCGATATGAGGCAACGGGAAATCATCCTTAGGGCTCGCCCTATTCAAATCCCGATAATCGACGCACATACGTACCTTACCGTCCTTCTTCGGTACAGGTACTATGTTGGCGACCCACGGAGGGTAAGTGGTAACGGCTAGAAATCCTGCGTCCAACTGCTTCTGGACTTCTTCCTTGATTTTTACAGCCATGTCTGGTCTCGTCCTCCTGAGCTTCTGCTTGACTGGAGGGCAATCTTCTCGCAACAGCAAGCGATGAACCACGATATCAGTGTCAAGTCCGGGCATATCCTCATATGACCACGCAAAGACGTCACTATACTCTCGAAGCATCTCGACCAGTCTATGCTTGACGTCATTCTGCAACGCAGCCCCTACTCTGACATTCCTGACGAGCTCCTCAGAACCCAGATTTATGATCTCAATATCCTCCTCGTGAGGCAGAATAACCTTCTCCTCTTGTCTCAACAAGCGGGCCAACTCTTCCGGAAGGTCTTCGTCTTCATCAATCTCATCCTCGGCTTGATAGATCGGGCAATCAAAGTCGTAGTGAGTCGTAGAGGGTCCAGAGTCGATGTCATCTATTACGTGGATCCTGCAATAACAAGGGTTAAGTTTAAAGCAAGAATATGCAGGTTAGCACAAACCCCGTTGCCATTTTGCTGTTTTTCGAAATAAACATAAAACAGGAATAACAGAGAACACAATATTTGATTACGAAGAAAACGCCTTTTATTTATTAACAAAATGCATGCACATAATCCAACAAGGCCCTGACAGTAAAACCACTATGCCCCGGGCAGGACATAGGGTTGCACAAAGATTGTAAAAAGCAAATCGTTACTCTTCACTTGTCAGCTTGATAATCTCCTTGATGGTCCAATTGTGGAGGCGCTCGCCCGGCTTGCTCGGTTGAATCCAGGCGTCAAGATCGCAATCGCTGTCCCCGCTGTCCTCTGACGCAGCGTTGATGCTCTCGAAAATTACTCCTCCCTTGGTGAATAGGATCGGCCCCTTCCCACGAGACGAGCTGCCAGAAGAAGATGAAGCTTCAGCTTCAGGAGAATATCCCAATCCAAACTTATCCTGCTTGATTGGTATATCCAAGACATGCCCCCAGCCTGGGGTGGAGCCGGCTTCGACAGCGGCCCGAGCTTCTTTAAACGAGGAGAGATTCATCTCTTGCTTCTCTGCGACGATAGGAGCTACCTCCTTTACCTTGACGGTTTCAAATGCTTGGCAAAGAGTCTCATGGATCTCGCCATCCATTTCGACGAATTTAAAGGACGACAGGTGGCTCACCATGATATCTTCTTCACCACAGACGGTCAATATGCTGCCCCCAACAGCATATTTAAGCTTTTGATGCAGCGTGGACGTCACGGCACCAGCAGAATGGATCCATGGCCGACCCAAGAGGCAACTATAGGCGGGCATGATATCCATGATATAGAAAACCGTATTGAACGTCTCTGGACCAACTTGAATTGGCAGGGTCAACTCTCCGAAGACGTGGCGCTTGGTCCCATCAAAGGCTTTCACGACCAGATCATTGGGCGTGCACAGCAATCCACGGGTATCCAATTTCATCAGGGCCTTCTTCGGGAGCACATTAAGCGAGGAACCCGTATCCACGAGGACATGTGACATAATCGTGCCTCGGCACTCTATTGAGACGTGCAAGGCTTTGTTGTGATCTCTACCCTTAGGAGTCAGCTCCAAATCTGTAAACCCCAGCCCATTACCAGCATTAACATGGGCCACCACCTCCTCGAGTTGATTTACTGATATCTCCTGCGGCACGTATGCAGCATTCAATACCTTCAGTAATGCATTGCGGTGCGCCTCAGAACACAGCAACAAGTTAAGAATCGAGATCTTTGACGGAGTCTGATGAAGATGATCCACAATTTTATAGTCACTCTTCTTGATTAGTCGCATGAACTCTTCAGCATCTTTAACCAGCAAGTCCTTCTCTGCCCCTGCAGGGACCTCTTCGACAGCTTTACCTTTACCCTTATCCATAGCGTCAGCTCGGACCACTTTCTCTGCTGCAACCTCTGCTGGTGCGAACACTCTTCCGCTTCTAGTGATACCACTGACTTCGGTAAGATTCTGCACAGTTGATCCGAATGGCTCTAGCTCTATCTTCTGACCATTACAATAAACTTCGGCGCCATAATTCCATGGAACGGCATTGGTACTCTCGAATGGGATTGGTCCGGCCCTGGTGATGGTGATAGTAGGCGGTCGGGGCGCAGAAATAGTGATAGGGTGGCGAGGAATAGTAATGGTAGCAACTTCGTCTGCCTGCTTCAGCACGACTTCCCCTGATGCACTCTCAACGCTCCGGCTGAACTGTAAAATACCCTCAGACATCAGACTCTGGATACCTTCGATCAGCTGCTCACACCCATCAGGAAGTGTAGCACAAGCCATACACAACTTTCCGCATCCAGGAAAGAAGCCCTTCTTCAGCAACTTAGCCTTGACAAAACTCAACGGTGTCTTCAAATCTTTGACATCCGTCAGCAAGTCTGAACTCTCCTCAGTGATAACAGCATTCACTCCGCCCCCCTTGTGATGAGGCATCGGGTTTTTGGTGACGTTGGGCACGTTGTCAGAAAAGTTGATAACCTTGGCGTCCACCAAGTCCTGGACTCTGTGCTTAAAAGCTTTACAATTCTCAACCGTATGGCCTGGTGCCCCAGTATGGAACTCACAAGTAGCACTGGCGTCATACCCCGGTGGTGGTGCCCCTGTTAAGGGAGCCAACGTCCTCTTTTGAACTAATTGGAGCTGAAGCAGTGTTTGCAAAAGCTGTGCATACGACATAGGTGGAGTATCAAAATGACGGCTTGTCAGAGGAGCCCGATTCTGATATCTTTTGTACCCCTGATTATTCAGCTGCTGGGGCTGCTGCTGCTGCTGCGGCGGGGCAGCTGGGATATTTATGCTAGCAATATGAGGCTGAGGGCCCTTGCCCTTTCTCCTAGCATTAGTGACAGCACTGGCATCCCCCTCTCGACGCTTGCCAGTATAGGGTTTCTTGCTACCTCCTCCAACTGAGGATGATTCGCCCTGAATTTTTCCAATCTTTATACCGTTCTCAACATGCTCGCCCAGAGTGATGAGAGCCGAGAATGTTCCAGTCATGCCACTGACCAGCTTTTCATAATAGATTCCAGGAAGGGTAGCCACGAACATTTGCAC
>OZ012738.1:359342883-359437568 GCA_963859935.3 Lathyrus sativus
ATACTGAATATGGAAATTGTATAATGTCAATGATATTGTAATCAATATGCAGTTATTAGAATCATAACTTTCTCTAACTATATATATATATATATATATATATATATATATATATATATATATATATATATATATATATATATATATATATATATATATATATATATATATATATATATATATATATATATATAAAGCAAGCATTTAGATTGCTTTGTTGAAGCGGTTTCATCCGCTAGTGGTACTAGTTCTACTATTATCATGTAGATAATAAATTATTTAAATAAGTCATCCTCGCATCTAGATTGTGTGTTTTCCTTTACAGGTGTCCAAGTGATTAAAGAACTGGAGTCATGATACCGCTTTAACATAAGTTGCAGAACTGCATGCTAAGGTAGATTGATAGCTTTTATATTAAATCTTTATTATGTATTGTGGGGTGTCTTATTTATTTTCTGATCACTGTGTTAAGCTATATATAGATGGTGCATTCTTTGGTGTGCTGTTCTATAGCTCTAAAGCAGCTTTATTGTAATTGAACTGTGAAAATAAATTTTGTTTTCTGCTAGTGCTTTTATACCCAGTTTTTTACTCTCATGCACAGCGAAGCCTACAAGTATCCTTTTATCAATGTCTATCAAAGGTGTTGCTATCTATATCCTATAATGCTTTGCATGTTGGGCATCTTTCTCAGGTGTCAGCTCCAATTCTTCTATAACAACATGCTTATTCCATATAAGAGGCATGCTGATGGCGCAGTAGAAAGATTCAAGGTTAAACTAGCACAAGGCTTCACTCAAACAGAAGGCTTGGATTACTTTGAAACCTTTTCCCCAGTAGCCAAACAGTCCACTGTGAGGCTTTTTCTTGCCTTAGCTTCCACTCATTGTTGGCATCTTCATCAATTTAGTTCCACTGTGAGGCTTTTGCTTGCCTTAGCTTCTATGCATTTTTTCTGATGTTTTTACCAAGTCATCATATATTGCTTCTTTTTTCTGATGTTTTTACTCATAATCATTAATCACTGAACACACAATGTTTGATATTAAAGTTTGGCCAATTTTCTTGTTAAGTCTCCAACCACAGAGCATCTGCAGTTCCTCTGCATTAATAGTGAAAGATTAGAGTTTACAGTATACACGTTACAACTCTACCTCTAAATGGTACTGTCAGAGCCTTCGCTCCCCCACACCCCCTGCATCAAACGTCTCGGCAGGGCAAGTATCTCTTGCTCCACTTGATCGACCCTGTCTACTTTTTATATGTTAATCAATGATTGATATTATTAACTCTACTGTCTAAACCAAATTAGCCACTTTAGAGCTGTCCGATCTTTAAGTTGTTACTTGGTAGCTTTGACTTTGAGCCAAAACAAACAAAAGGAGATCAAATTAATTGAGCCTAAACAAAGTCTTTTGATGACAATTAACTAATCTAATCATGAGACATGTGATAAAGTAGGTCAGATTCTTGATTTCTTATACAATAATGATACAAACGTGTCAAATAAAAAATAATGGTTTTGGTACTTCCAACACCATTCCTTATTTTCCACTTGTGTTTTTAATAAAGAAAAGTTGAACAATAAGGAAATAGCAAGTAGTCAAGTAGTGCTATTTTTATATTCTTGTGTGCTGTCCCATACAACATAGGAAATAGAAAGTTAGTTTCACATTGGTCAACGGATTCTAGGCAGTGTAAGAGTGATGCCATTTGAATCAGTTTCTTCTCTTGTTTCATTTTAGATCTATACACCAGATACAAACATCTCATCAATATTTTTATGGCTATGCAATCACCACCTTCTTTTTTCTCGTATAATTTCACGTATGACGTGATCCTCAGTTTCGCAGGCGTTGATACTCATTTAGGCTTTACAAGGAATCTCTACAAAGCTCTCGCTGACAAGGGAATCTGCACCTTCATTGATGACAGGGAGCTTCAGAGAGGGAAAGAAATCACAGCCTCACTTGTAAAGGCAATTGAAGAATCAAGGATTGTCATTCCTGTATTCTCTACCAACTATGCTTCTTCATTTTGCTTAGATGAACTTGTCCATATCAATGAGTATGTCAATAGGAAGGGTCATTTGGTTTTACCTGTATTCTATGGCGTGGATCTTTCTCACATGCGTCACCAAACTGGAAGCTATGGCGAAGGATTGGATAAGCTGGAAGACAGGTTTCAAAATAACATGGAGAGTATGAAGAAATGGAAGTTGGCTGTTAATCAAGTAGCTTACTTGTCTGGCTACCATTTCAATATTGGGTACCCACTTCACTCCTATTTTAACTTGTTATATTGCCTTACTTTAATTTTTCAATTGTTGAAAATATATCAATATCTTAAATGAGGAAAGATAGATATGCTTTTTTTATGTTGAAATAAGTCAGTTCATTGTATGTCAACAATTTGAATAGCGATAATAGATTTACCAATACATGGATATGATTTTGAAGCATCTACTCAAACTTATGTCATTGAATAGGAATGAATATGAATATGAGTTTATTGGGAAAATAGTCCAAGAGGTCTCCAATAAGATTACCCCGATGGAGTCGAGTCTCAACTCTCAACTACTTCAGTTAATGTCGCATCTAGATGTTGAATCTGATCATGGAATCCAAATGGTGGGGATCTACGGAACTGGCGGATTAGGTAAAAGCACACTTCAATGGGCAGTTATAAGTTGATTGCCGACAGGTTTGAATGTTTACGTTTTCTCCATAATGTTAGAGAAAATTCAGCTAAACATGGCTTAGAACAACTCCAAGAGAAGATTCTTTCCAAAACAGTTGACTTGGATATTAAGATATGCAATGTTAGTGAAGGAATTCCAATAATAAAGCAAAGGCTACGGGGAAAGAAGGTTCTTTTGATTCTGGACGATGTTGACAAATTGGAGCAACTGCAAGTTATGGCTGGCGGACTAAATTAACATCACGCACAGACTTCCTATAAGCTTATCTATGATCATGTGGCCATGGATTTGCCACAAAACTAGGAAAATTTTGAATAAGTAAACAGACAGGTAAAATGTTGTATAACTAAATAACTATGGCATCAAAACAAAAGGAATATAATACAAGCATGAAATTGGTACATTAACATAGTAACTATCTTCAACAACAGATTGAAATGGAGTATAATCAGAGTGATTGGAATTCATAGAGGAATTCCAGCAGCTACCTCTGCTCGGGAATTCATAGAGGAATGCATAAGAAAAAGCGGACAACCAAAGAATATTGCAACAAAAATCAACATCCAGTTGATGGTTAAAAGTTGAATTGCAAAGCAACCTAAAAAATAAGAGAACATACCAATCTCAAATCCAAACTTAATCAGTTTGTGCAAACTTAATGACACCAAAGCAAACGAGGCGTTTGAAACTATACTCAGTGTTTCAGGTTTTCCATTCACAGCTTTGTCGTAGAAGAATGAGTACACTGAGATGATCATTAAAACCGCAAAGCTCGCGTAAGTTTTGAGTTGAAAATGTCGCGTGGAGAGTGATGACTGCTTTGTAAATAATATGGTAGTTAACATAGCCAAGGAAAATACACCATAAAGAAAGAACTTGAAAGGTTTCCACCTTCCAATTAATCGATTGAAAGAAGGGCTTAGAGCATAACATGACAGGCCAACTACACTTGACATAAGGCCAACTAGTCTCCACGTCATCTCGGTTTGAAAATTCCCATGTGAAATTTGTAACATAACTCTAGCAATTTTGTCTAAAATCAGGGAAACATCAGGATGTGAAATCTGCAAGGTAACAAGAGCTTGTAATTTCAGTAAGGTTTAGAAATTTAAAATGATTTAAGTAATTGTGTTTGTGTAGAAGATACTTTCAGAGGATTCCATATAAAGAGAAGAAAAGAAAATTGAAAATAAATTTCTACTGCATGTTGGCATCTAAAATAGTGCTAAGAACACTTAAAACTGGTAATGTTTGTTCAAATTCATACTAATGCAATTTTTAGATGACCAAAAATTTGGGACATTAGAAACATCGTGTCTGTAATAAACTGATCATAGTCAAAATTTAAAGCTCTCAATAATCAAATGAATAATTTTGAACATAAAAACCAGGGGGAAAAACTTATACTTACCTGTAAAAACTCATTTAGATCGGGTGACATGAAGCCCATGTTTGGTAGCTTACATATAACAAGTTTCTTTGAATCAAAATCAGATGGTAACTCTTCTGAAGGATATCTCCACCATTCCAATACCTTTAAACTGTTTGGAAGATACTTGGGAGCTTTGGAGAAATGACATTTTCTAATAATAAGTATTCTGAGATTTGGCATCTCCTCAAAGGCCTCTCCGTCCCATTCTATTGCTTCTTCATTTTCAATTAAGGAGGAATCTAGATGTATGATTTCAATATTACTAGTTCCCTTAAAATACAAAAAAAAAAAAATTAAAGAAACAAATCAAACCCAGTACAGTGTATATGTAAGAATTCAACAATGATATTATGAGAAGATTTAGTTATTATAAAAGGTAAAAACAATTGTGACATTAGTATATATAAGAGCGAAAAGAGATCAATAAAGGTTAAACATAAAATATGAACCACCTTTGATAGCCCTACCTTATTATTTTTTAGGACTCGAACTATATCTTCTCGGAACCATAATCTACTACGACTCCCAGGATCACTTGGCGATTCATCACAGATAATTTTTTTACCCATACTCTCTATCAAGGGACATGGTGTCACCTTACCATCCAAACTGATATGTATGAGAGACTTGTCAATCAACACTTCGATATGATTTTTCATGTCTTGACCATAACGAGCACAAAGAATATCTACAACATCTGTCAATTCATATCCTTTAAAGCAACAAGTAATGTCAAGAAAAACGTTCTTCTCCTCTTGATCCAAATCATCGAAGCTTATTCGAAGTATATTTTGGATGTTGTTGGGAGGATTCCGTTCAAATCGATCTAATGTATGTTTCCATTGGTCAACACTTTTTCCGGACAAGTTGGAACCTATTACTTCCAAGGCCAATGGGATCCCGGAAGCATAAGTTACAACTCGGCTTAAAAGTTCTGTGTAATTTGGATCAACAATGCCTTGTTTAAAAACCCTGTGGCTAAGCAACTCAAGAGCATCTACGTGATTCAACTTTTGTACCTCGTATCTTCTTTCAAACCCATGAAATGCTAGCAAATGTTTGTCCTGTGTTGTGATGATAACTCTGCTACCAGGACCAAACCAATCAAGTTCTCCAACCAAGGTCTCTAGTTGCTCAAGTGTGTCAACATCATCTAGGATGAGAAGAACTTTCTTTCGGCGGAGCCTATACTTTATTACAGAAACTCCTGTACTAGCATTTCCTGACTGAATGTCTTTCAATCCAACCATTTCTGAAAGAAGCCTATTTTGGAGGTGTACTAGTCCATGCATATTTGAGTTTTCACTAACATTGGGAAGAAAACATAAAGCTTCAAATTGGTCTCCAATCTTATTATAAACTGCTCGAGCAAGTATTGTTTTACCTATTCCGCCAACCCCATAGATCCCTGCAGTGAGGACTTGTTTTGATCCCAACTCTAAAAGCAAACACACTTCTTCCAATCGAGACTCCAGTCCAACCGTGTAATTAGCAATATGTACCGGAACAAGATCAAAATTGCTAGAGATCTCTTCCACAATCCTTTCAATAAACTCAAATTCATATCCATCCCTGCTAGGTTAGAGAGATTGGGTCAAACTGAATGCAAATATAAGCACAGCATTCAAACTTCAAAATTTATTACAAACAATAAAAGGTTTAAGTAAGCATTGCTTATCTTTTTAAAAATAAACAATAATTCAAAGCAAGGTTATCAAACACGGAGTCTAATCAAACTCATGCAACCTCCTTATACTCTACTTATAAACTTGTAATAACATATATATGATATCCATTTTAATCTCTGAATGTATGAGGGGCTGTCACTACAATCTTTGAATGTATTAAAATTGTACATCCTCAAGTGTCTATAATGTTAGTAATATTATGGACAAAACTGGCCAACAAAACCCGCAATTAATTTGAAAAGTCAAAATATTTCATTAACAAAATGACTAGCAACATATTTAGGTATATGTTTATAATCTTAATATATTCGTGCATGCTTTTAAATTACACTCCACGACCGCAATTGTGGCCGCAATACTGCGGATGTGGTAGCCTCTGCAACTGTATCATACCCCAATTGTGGTGTGATTTAAAAATCATGCGTCCGACCACATTAGAAACCATATTTGACAATTTTACCCATGTTTTTTCAAGTATTTTCATAGAATCTCAAAATTTCATAAACCCAAAATTCAATTTACTTTGAATATATATGTTTTTTTCAACATTGAATTTCAAACACATCTCAATCAAAATTCACACCGTAATATGCATCGGAGCAACCACAGTGACCACAATCGCAACACCCGCAACTGCAATTTAAAATCATGCATTCGAGTACATATTTAGGATCAAAATGACTTATTACCTAGAAGAAGAAAAAAATGAAAGAACAAAAGCTAAGAAACAATATCGTTGAGGAAGGGTACCTACCCTTGTTTGAAATGAAATCCAGACAAGTTAGCTACTTGATATAAAGTGTTCCTCCATTTCTTAACTTTGTCTTTGTTATCTTTGAATTTCTTCTCATGCTTTGAAAAAGCTTCAGCATAAGTTCCTCTTTGATATCTTACAACAGTAGGATCCACATCATAAAAAATAGGGAAAATAAACCGATGATTCAAGTGAAAACTGTCAAGGATATAGACTAGTAGCTGCAAGCAAAAGGAAGAAAAAGCATAGTTGTTAGAAAACACAATAATGGCAATTCTCGACTCATTAATGACATTCAAAAGTGTTGATGCGATTTCGTCTGCTTTGGAAAGGTCCTCCTCATGGTCATCGACGAATGTGTTGATTCCTCTGTTACTGATAGATTTCCAGAGATTGCCGGCAAAACCGTAACGAGTATCGTCGCCGAACAAGGTTATGAAAACGTCGTAGGTGAAGGAAGTTCGTCGATTTGCCATGATACGCCGTCGCCGTCGCCGTCTTCTCTGGTGGATACATTCCTTTTATGGTTGAGTTGAGTAGTAAGTCAAGTCAAGCAACAAGTGAAAACGCGGTTAAGCGTTTCAGTTCGTATTGTGAATACAACTTTCTTATTTCATTGCTTAATTTGTTTAGTTAACTTTTTATTCTCAATTTATTTTTTATTATTTTATTTTTAAATCATACTACTGTATATCCCTTTAATAACTAGATAAAGACCTTAGATAAAGATGAGTTGTAAATTAATCAATTTATTGTTGTTGAATTTTAAATATGTTAAAAATTTGTTTTTGGCAAAATATAATTATTAACTTGATATTACAATATTTTACTATGAATTATAACTAAGACAACCATATGAGTTAATCAAATATAAAAAAAAAATACATTTTATTTGGAACTAAAAATGTATTTTTGTAATTTTAGAATCATATTTTTGATATTGTTTTACAAATTTAAATAAATATAAAGTGATTTTTTGTTTTGTTTTGATTCTCAGGTCTTTTTAGAACTTACCTTTAGATATTATGTTTTAAGTTGTTAAATATATTTATTTCTTTTAATTTAAAATAAAATAAAAATTTTATTTACAATTATTCTCAAATAAAAAATTCAATAACTTTATAAAATTTACGAATATATGTATTTTTACTAATTTTAAGTTTTTGCAATGTGATTTAAAATTTAACATTAAAATCAACTAACGACTTCTCATAAATTATTCGTTGTTAATAAAATGATGAAAAACTACTATACCATTAAATTTTTTAAAATTGAGCAAAATTAAAATAATTTAAAAGATATAATATTAAATATATATATATATATATATATATATATATATATATATATATATATATATATATATATATATATATATATATATATATATATATATATATATATATATATATATATATATATATATATATATATATATATATATATATATATATATATATATATATATATATATATATATATTTATATTTATATATATATGTGTGTGTATGAAATAATTATTAAAAGAAAAATATTAAATATTATTCAATAAAATTTATGAAAATAATATATTTATCTAACTTAATAATTTATTGTTTGGTTAATATATTTTTGGCTATAACTCCTTTGAGATTAAAAATATTTAATATATTCTATTTTAATATATTATAATTGTTTTTAAATATTTTTAAAGAAAACAAAATTTTAATTTTAATGTTTGGATTCACATAAAATTTTGTCTTTGTGAGGAGTTGAATTTGTAACTTTCAATAGAGAATAAATATTACTTTTTTTTTTTGTCTTTGCAAGGAGTTGAACTCATGATTTCTAATGGTAAATAACAATTGCATTTGACATTTTAAAAATACATTTAAGAATGTGTCACAAAGGACAATGAGATATGTGGCAAAAATGAATTAGAAATATTAACATGTGTCGTGATATAATTCATCGTTTTAGATTTAATATATTATATAGATTAAAATTTAGATATCGAATTATCACTATTATAGAAAAGCCATGCCACAACGGTTGGAAAAGGGATACCACAACGCCTGACTAACCGTTGTGAGGTAGGAGTGATTGTATGTATGATGATTTACACCACGATCGCGAGACCGTAATAGTAAGGAAGGACAACGGTTACTTGTATCAACCGTTGGGGTATATACATTTAGGTAAATAACATTTCATCACGGTTAAAATAAAGGCAAAATACTTTTTTTGGTTCCTTAACTTTATCCTTAGGTTCAGATTGCTCCCTTAATTATTGTTTGTGTCAGATTGGTCCCTTAACTATTTAAAACGTGTCATATTGGTCATTTTTGTCTAATTAGCAACGAATTTAGCGACAAATTTTTGAATTTTTTTTTCGTCGCTAATAAGACGAAAATGATCAATATGACACGTTTTAAAGAGTCAAGGGACCAATCTGACACAAAAAAATAATTAAGAGACCAATTTGAACCTAAAGGTATAGTTAAGGGACCAAAAAATGTATTTAGCCTAAAATAAATAACAGTTGTTGAAAGTACCCAGAGTGTCTTATATAATATGTAGATTGTTTGTTTTTCAATAAACCTCACGACAACATACAACCATTCAAATTGATGAAGAAATATATAATTTGAAAATTAAACTATTGTGAATAGGATGTCTTGAAACAAAATATAAACAGTTTCTTTATAGACAAGAAACACACAAAGGTTATGGTTAACAAAGAAAACAAGGGAAAAGAACAAGAAGAAACAACAAGGATTGGTTATAAATTTTTATATTCTTTTCTCTTTCAAACAAGATTACAAGTATACAAGAATAACAAATAACCTATCTCTCTTGAATTAGAATTTTATCTTCCTATTTTTCCTTACGCCAAGATGAGAGACTAGCATGCTATTTATAAGAAAATTAGCACACTAACCTAATGAGCTTTTTAGCAATTATCCATTACAAGCTAACTTAGGGTACAAGCTAACTTAAACAACTGGGCTTACAAGCAAGACTCAATTCAACATGCTAACAAACCTAACAATATTGACTAATGCATGTTAGAACAAACTTCGACTACAACACGCATTACTCCGACAGCAGCATACGAACAGACTTCGACCTCGTGCTTTATTCCCGTCAAATTAGAAGCTACCCTTCGACCATACTAGAGTTCGATCCAATATCTCACAAATCTCCACCTTGGATCTAACTCTATAACATCAAGAAACTAGCTTTCTTCATGCAGCTTTATCAACTGCATACAATGGAAAAACTTGCAACTGGGCAACGTCTTGGTGATCATATGAGCATCATTATGATCTGTCGAAACCTTCAGCACTTGGAATTCTCCATGCTCGATTATCCCTATGATAAAATGCAGCCTCACATCAATGTGCTTGGTTTGCTCATGATGGGTTGAATTCTTCGACAGGTGTAGTGCACTTTGACTATCACATTTAACAATGATAACTTGACCTTAAAGTTTCAGCTCTTTTACAAAACCTTCAAGCCATAATGCTTCCTTCACAACTTTAGTTAGGGCGATATATTTCGCTTCAGTGGTAGATAAGGCAACAACCTTCTAAAGTGTTGCTTTCCAACTAATTGTTGTCCCAAGCATAGTGAACATGTATCCAGAAATAGATTTTCTGGAATCCATACAACCTGCATAATCAGAGTTGACATATCCTTCAATTGCTGCTTTACTATTTTCACCTAAGGCTCCACCATAAATTAGGACTCTATTCAAAGACCCGTTTATGTACCTTAGAATCCACTTCAATGTTTTCTAGTGAGCCTTTCCCGGGTTCGCCATGTACCTGTTTCCAAGACTTACTGCATATGTTATGTCGGATCTAGTACATACCATAACATACATCAAGGAACTCACTATATTAGCATATGGAATGCTATTCATATAAGTTCTTTCGACATCAGGGTTGGGACACTGATCTATGTTAGAACACAGATTGGTTCTTAATATATCTCAATGTTTTGATGATAACATTAATGAAATTTTGTATGAAGAAAATATATACTCTAATTTTATTCAAGTGTTTTTGTTTCAGATAAACATAAATATTCCTCTGAAAACAAGAATTCCTCTGAGCGAAGCTACAGAAGAATCTAAGCGAAGCTGCAGAAGACTCTGAGCAAAGCTGTAGAAGACTCTTAGTGAACTCAATGCTGTAACTACAAAGGCTCTGAAAAACAAAGTGATACATCTGAAGACTGAAGATCTGCTCTGATCTGAAGCGCTCTTCTGAAGAACTGTTTGATAGAACAAAACACGCTAAACACTAAGCTGCAAATACTCTGATGATAAAAGAATACTCTGATAAGAAGAAACTTGATAAAGAAGATGTTGTTCAAAGAAAAGATTCGTTGGCATATTCCTTGTCTTTATCCAAACGGCTCTTTCCTCTTTTGTGTATGGCACAGGAATTCAGACAGAAAGGATATCTCTGAACATTCCTCTTCTGTGAAGGAAAAGTCAAAACAAGACAAAAAGTATCTGCACGCTCTGTCTACATCCAATGGTACTTTTCATCTACACGCTATTTGAGAAAGTGGAGTATTTAAAGAAGTCTCCAACAGCAATTCAATGTTAACAACTCTTGAACAATTTCATTTTGAACAACTACAACGAACATACTAGAAAATTGAATAGTTTTATTTGTTCTTAACTTGTGTTAAAATCACTGTTGTGATAATAGCTTTTTAGAAGCACTTAAACACACATCTTTGCATTACTTTGTAATAGTTCCTTGAGAGACCAAGTTATGGTCAGATTTCTTGAGAAGACTAAGACAGTTTGTCTTAGTGTTATCACTGTAATTAATTTTTGATTTAGTGGATTAAGTCCTCGTTTGAGAGAGGCGAAATCACCTTGGCCGGGTGGAATGGATTAGTTTGAGTTCAAACGAACCAGGATAAAAATACCTTGTTATTTTTCTTTATCATAGTTGTTTTTAAAACCCTTATTCAACCCCCCCCCCCCCCCCTTTCTAAGTGTTTTTCCTACCTTCAGGTTGCATCAGAGCACTGATTCTGAGTGCAATCACCTCAGTGACAGAAAAAGATCCAGTAGGAAAACTCTATATTTTATTATGGATGAACAGTCAAACAATGTTGGGTTGAACAAATATGATGATAAAGGTAGAATCAACACAAAGCCTCCAATGTTTGATGGAGAGAAATTTGACTATTGGAAGGATAAAATAGAAAAAAAATTTCTACGCTATGATGCTGATCTGTGGGACATAGTCATTGATGGATATATTCACCCCACAAATGGTGAAGGTAAGAAGATTGACAGAAAGCCAATGACTGATCAACAGAAGAAAGATTTCAGAAATCATCACAAGGCTATGACTATTCTGCTAAACGCTATATCTCATACTGAATATGAGAAAATCACAAATAGAGATACAACATTTGACATGTTTGAGTCTTTAAAGATGACACATGAGGGAAACTCTCAAGTAAAAGAAACAAAGGCTTTGGCGCTAATTCAGAAGTATGAAGCCTTCAAGATGGAGGAAGATGAATCTGTGGAAACCATGTTTTCAAGATTCCAGATTCTGACTGCTGGTTTGAAGGTTCTTGACAAAGGTTACTCCACTTCTGATCATGTGAAGAAGATAATCAGAAGCTTACCAAAGAGGTGGAGACATATGGTCACGGCGCTGAAGCTCTCAAAAGATCTGAACAAGATCACTCTGGAGGAACTCATCAGTTCCTTAAGAAGTCATGAGATAGAGCTGGAAGAAGATGAGCCTCAGAGGAAAGGTAAGTCTATTGCTTTGAAATCTAACAAGAAATCTGAAACTAAAGCTTTTCAGGTACTTAAAGAAAGCTCTGGAGAATCTTCTTCAGACGAAGATGAACTGTCTTTACTTTCCAGAAGGGTAAATCAACTCTGGAAGCACAAGCAAAAGAAGTTCAGAAACTTCAAAAGACCAGAACACCATGGAGAATCTTCTGGTCACAAAAGATCTGGAAAGAAAGAAGTGTGTTATGAGTGAAAAGAGCCAGGACACTACAAAAATGAATGTCCCAAACTTCAGAAGGATAAACCCAGAAAGAAGTTTGAGAAGAAGAAGAAAGTCCTGATGGCTACATGGGACGACTCAGATTCTTCTGAAGCCTCGTCAGAATCTGAGGACGAATGTGCAAATGTTGCACTGATGGCTGACACAGAAGACCATGAAGAATCATCTGAATCTGGATCAGAATCAGATTCAGAAGAGGTATTTTCTGATCTTACCAGAGCTGAGCTAATTGAAAGCTTATCTGAGATGCTTGAAAACTATAGAAGAATCAGACTCAAATACAAGAAGCTTCAGAGTTGTCTTGCATCTGAGACTGATTAGATGAAATCAAAAATTGCTGAGCTAAAAGCAAATAATTTTCAAATAAAAATTGAATTAGAAAAAGTTCAACAAAAGTCTGAATCAGATACTATGTCCTGCTCTAAAAATATTTTAGAAGAGTACGACCATAGTTTTCAGAGGTTCCTGTCCAGAGGCCTAGATAAAAGCAAAATGGCTTCTATGATCTATGGTGTAAGCAGGAACAACAAAAAAGGAATTGAATATGAATCACCCTCTAGGAAGGAATCAAATCCAAAACCTGTTGATAAGCTAATCATCAATTATACTCCTCTGTACACTCATTTTAAATATGGTCACCTAAATGACATAAAGTACACACGTACAGATCAGAACACCAAAATTTTTAATAAACCAAAACTGAGTCAGAGCACAAAGGTTTTTAAGGGAAAGAAATCCATGCAGAACTTCAGACCAACTAACCCAAGAGGACCCAAAAAGATATGGGTACCCAAGGATAAAATTATCTATGTTGCAGATGTTCTTAGCAGCAAAGTTAAGACACCAATCATGGTACCTGGACTCTAGATGCTCATGACATATGATGGGAAGAAGGTCTATGTTCCAAAGCCTGGAACTTATATCTGGAGGAGACGTGAAGTTTGGAGGAAACCAAAAGGGCAAAATCATTGGCTCTGGAACAATTAGTAATGGTAACCTCCCTTCTATCTCTAATGTTTTGCTTGTTGAAAGATTAACTCATAACTTATTGTCCATAAGTCAATTAAGTGACAATGGTTATGATATAATCTTTAATCAAAAATGTTGTAAAGTTGTTAGTCAGAAAGATGGATCAATCCTCTTTAATGGAAAGAGAAAAAATAACATTTATAAGATAAAACTTTCAGAACTGAAAAATCAAAATGTTAAATGCCTTATGTCTGTTAATGATGAGCAATGGGTCTGGCATAGAAGATTGGGTTATGTTAGCATGAGACATATATCCCAGATTAACAAACTCAATCTGGTTAGAGGACTTCCTAAGTTGAAGTTCAACTCAGATGCTATTTGTGAAGCATGTCAGAAAGGAAAATTTTCAAAATCTTCTTTCAAACCTAAGAATGTTGTTTCTACCTCTAGACCATTAGAGCTTCTGCATATTGATTTGTTTGGACCAGTGAAAACTGCATCCATCAGAGGCAAGAAGTATGGGCTTGTCATTGTTGATGACTACAGCAGATGGACATGGGTAAAATTCCTAAAACACAAGGATGAGTCACACTCTGTATTCTTTGACTTCTGCAATCAAATTCAAAATGAAAAGAATTTTAATATTGTCAAAGTCAGAAGTGATCATGGTGGTGAATTTGAAAATAAATATTTGGAAAAATATTTTAAAGAAAATGGCATTGCACATGATTTTTCTTGTCCTAGAACTCCTCAACAGAGTGGAGCTGTAGAATAAAAGAATAGAACTATGCAAGAAATGGCCAAAACCATGATCAATGAGACAAATATGGCTAAACATTTTTGGGCAGAAGCAATAACTACAGCGTGTCATATTCAGAACAGAGTCTCTGTAAGACCTCTTCTAGAAAAGACTCCTTATGAATTGTGGAGGAATAGAAAGCCCAACATTTCTTATTTCCATCATTTTAGATGTATTTGTTTTTTGCTAAACACTAAAGAGAATCTGAACAAGTTTGACTCTAAAGCACAAAAGTGTTTTATGCTTGGATATTCTGAATGCTCAAAAGGATACAGAGTATACAATACTGAAACACAGATTGTGGAAGAATCAATTCATGTCAGATTTGATGATAAGCTTGGCAATCAAAAGCCAAAGCAGTCTGAAATTTCTGCAAATAGAGAAGTTCTTCTCACAGACTCTGAAGAACCAGAAGCAAACACAGTTCCAGCTAAAGAAAAAGAAGCAACGCCAGATGCTACTCCATTGGCTGCTCATCTGCAAAACTTAACTATTTCTGAAGAACCAATTCCTAAAGCATCCTCCAGAATCAAATCTCCTCACCCAGAGGAAATGATTATTAGAAAGAAGGATGATCCCATCAGAACAAGATCCTTTCTCAAATCATCTGGAACATCATTGTTTGGTTTAGTATCATTTATTGAACCTACCTCTGTGGATGAAGCTCTGCAAGACAACGATTGGATACTTGCTATGCAAGAGGAGTTAAACCAATTCACAAGAAATGATGTCTGGGATCTGGTTCCAAGACCAAAAGGATTTAATATCATTGGAACGAAATGGGTTTACAGAAACAAGCTAAATGAGCAAGAAGTCACCAGAAACAAAGCTAGACTGGTTGCTCAAGGCTACAATCAGCAAGAAGGTATTGATTACACAGAGACATATGCTCCTGTGGCAAGGTTAGAATCTATACATTTGCTTATTTCGTTTGTTGCACAAAACATCACTCTGTATCAGATGGATGTTAAAAGTGCTTTCTTAAATGGCTTAATTGAAGAAGAAGTTTATGTTCATCAACCTCCTGGATTTGAAAATGAATAATTTCCAGAACATGTTTTTAAATTAAAGAAATCACTTTATGGCTTAAAACAAGCTCCCAGAGCTTGGTATGAAAGGCTAAGTAATTTTCTTCTGGAAAATAATTTCATCAGAGGAAAGGTTGATACCACTCTTTTTCATAAATCAGTTAAGAAATATATTTTAATCTGTCTGATTTATGTAGATGATATTATTTTTAGAACAACAAATATTACACTTGGAAAGGAGTTTGCTGAGTCTATGCAGGCAGAATTTGAAATGAGCATGATGAGAGAACTCAGATTCTTTCTGGGAATTCAAGTCAATCAAACTCCAGAAGGCACCTACATACATCAGACAAAGTATGTGAAGGAGCTTCTGAAGAAGTTCAACATGACAGAGAGTAAGTCAGCTAAAACTCCAATGCATCCAACTAGCACTCTAGGAAAAGAAGAGGTAAGTAAAAAGGTAGATCAGAAGTTGTACATAGGTATGATTGGCTCTCTTCTGTATTTGACTACTTCTAGGCCTGATATTCTCTTCAGTGTTTGTCTTTGTGCTAGATTCCAATCAGATCCTAGAGAATCTCACTTAATAGGTGTTAAGAGAATTCCGAGGTATCTGAAAGGTACAACTAATGTAGGCTTGTGTTACAGAAGATCTGATGAATACAAATTAGTAGGCTTCTGTGATGCTGATTATGTTGGAGATAGAGTTGAACGCAAAAGTACTTCTGGAAGCTGTCAGTTTCTGGGAGGCAATCTGATCTCATGGTACAACAAGAAGCAACCCACAATAGCACTCTCAACTATAGAAGCAGAATATATTGTTGCCGCTGGTTGTAGTACACAGATGCTCTGGATGAAGAGTCAGCTGGAATACTATTAGATATATGAGAGTAACATTTCTATCTTTTATGATAATACTTCTGCTATTTGCCTATCTAAAAATCCTATTTTACATTCTAAGGCAAATCATATAGAAATTAAACATCATTTCATCAGAGACTATATTCATAAGGGAATTTTAAGTTTAAATTTTGTTGATACAAACCATCAATGGGCTGGTACTTTTACAAAACCCCTTGCTGAAGATAGATTTAAATTTATTCTAAAAAATATAAGTATGGATTTTTATCCAGAATAAAATTTTTATTCAGAAGCAAATTTATTCAAATGAAAAATGATTAATGTCTATACTCTGAAGTATTGCATCTGTAATTTCTTTAGTTACCTTATTTTTTTTAATATCTGAGCTAACAAGCTTCAGAGGATCTGAACGTTAGTTAACGTTTCATTTCCTGAAATAGCTCTAGAGGCATAACACATCAATGTCGCTCCCGCAAAAATAAGGTGCCGGCAAAACAGAAGAGTCGCCACCTTTCGTTATTTATCCCTCAGAGCGGGAAAGGAAACGATCGGAAAAACCTGACGAAAAGGTATAAGACAAGGTCATCGCAACCATTGTCTGGATTCGGGAGTCGGTTACGCAAGGGGAAGGTATTAGCACCCCTCACGTCCATCATACTCGATGGGATCCATGCTTGTTGGGTTTATCTGACGGGTTTGTTTTATCTATCTACCTATCAAGGTCAGTCTGAAAAGAAAATAAAGTGACTCGGCAAAGCGTCGCACTTTATGCCTACGTATTCTCATCAGAGAATGAGAAATCAGAGTCAACGTAGTTCGGCTAACTACGGGTTACGGGGAAGCTGGGGCGCCAATACATCAGTATTGTGCCTACGTACTCTCAACAGGTATGAGAGATCAGAGCTTACGTAGTTCGGGATGATACAGCTTACGGGAATTCAGATTCATCTGTTTTATCGAGTAGGGTTAACAAACAGTTCTAGCAGTTTGGCGTACGCAGCTCGACCCTTGGAGACTTAGGCGTTACCGTTTGCGGTAGAACTGGAAGTTAACGACACTCTTTTCTTCAGAAAAGCTTCCTTTGAATTATGGGCCCACGGGGCAAAAGGTTTGAAGTTTGTTTTCTGTCTTTTACGGAAGAACTATTTTTTAGTCGTCTGTAGTTCGTACAACACTAGAGACTATGACCTGGAAACGAATGCGTCGCATATCGTCCAAAGGACGTATAATAAACATTCTAGACGATTGAGAGGAGGCCGCTCAATTATCATTACCTAAGTAGCTTAAGGCTTGTATCGCGCTTATACTAACTTGCCTTTATTACGTTTTTTACTGTTGTTTTAAGATGAGAAGAGAGAACAGGCTCAACTAAGGGGAGACTATCAAGTCCTAATGTTGTCATGCCAAGGATCCATCCTATGGTTGAAGTTTGAAACAAGGATCTCCTAGAAGTTATCATGCATAGGTTTCAACCTAAAGTTCTAATCATCACTTCCTTATCAAAGGAAGTGAGATTCCTAGGGGATCATGTCAATGATAAACAGAAACAGATAAAGCATCAGCTTAAACCGTAAACAGTAAACGACTATAAATGCATGCAATGCAAGTGAGGGAGGAAATGTGTGTGGGGCATCAGCCTCCACAAGCTCATCTCAACCTAAATCCAGGTATGAATAACTGCAATCATACAGAAAAAATAAAATTCCATCAAGCAAAACACAAACCACATAGGAAAGGGAGCTAGGCTCTACCGAATACCCGCAAGCAAAGCCATACAGTAAAAATACAAGCAGATGGAGAAACTCAACCTCTAGTGCAATCATGCTCCTAGCTTAACACAATATAAACATGAACTTATTCTAATGTATCAAGCAAATCACATAAGTCACATCAATACAGTTGCACAGAAAGCAAACAGACAGAAAAGAAAACAGATCAACAGCTTCCACAGCTTCACAGCAAAGCAATCCTCTGACAGCAGTTCAGTCCTCAGTCTATAACTGTTCTTCAAGGCTTTCATCTTCAATAGCAAGTATCAACTTGCTTCTTCAAGCTCTCAATGCACCAATCACAAGCATCAACTTGTTCTTCATCTCCTTCAAGCTTCAGCTCTCAATTTGATCTCCTTCACACAAGTGTCAACTTGTTCTTCTTGATCTTCAAGCTTCAGCTCCAAGGGCAGTCTTCAAACAAAGGGGAAGTGCAACCTATAGCATCTTCAATCTTCTAACAAGGAACTCCATCCTCTAGCAAGGGAGAAAGATTCATCTAACAAGAGCAAGGTGGGGATAGGGAGAAGCAAAGTGAAGACCAAAGGTCACCTCTAAGCACTCCACCATCAAGGAAAGGAACCCTCAAAGGTTCTACCAATTTGTGAGGAGCCACTCATCCTACCAAAGGAGGGATAAGGCCTTCACAATGGGACCTTACATCATAGGGAGGAATGGAAGTGATCAACATCTTCCATGTTTCATGAAGGAAGAAAATCTATTGTAAGAGATCTCCCTAAAACCCTAATCCTTAACCCTAAACAAACTACACCAAAGGGAGAGAAATCTTCAAGTCCAAGCTCCACCATGCATTCCACAGTAGTCCACACAAGTCTTCATCATCCTCCAAGAGCAAGAGAAGCAAAACCCTAATCTAAGGGAACTAAAGAAATCATTCTAGTTGAGTTAGCAAGTTAGGATCACCTAAAACCTAGTATTAAAGTTAATCCTAACTAAAATACTAAAAACCAATTGTAAAATTCTACAAAAATAACTATGGGAACCTAAGTCAATCATGACTCTACCATGCAAAATCCAGAGGTTAAATCATCCAAAAAGTCCTAGAATTAAATCCTAAACTATGAGGTACTAAGGTTAAACCCTAAAACTTGAGCACCTAAAGTCCAATACAAAAAACAGCCCTAAACTTCTTCACAAAAATGTGAGAAAATTACTAGAGGATCATGCACATATAGACTAGCTACACACAGAAAATCAGTCCAAAAATCATCATCAAATGATCACACAAAAATCCACAAGTCAAGGTATCAACCATTATGAATTATTATCAAATAAAAGTACAAAAAATGCAATTAAAATAAAAAATGCATGAATTCCTAATCTTTTAATTGCCTAAATTTCTAGACTCACTCATGAGTCAGGGGAAAAAAACCTGGATCAAATTGACTAATTTTTCTATTTATTATGAATTATTCTTAAACTATATGAAATAACAAAAAATAAAGAAAATACAAGAAATTAATAAATCCTGCGTATCAAATAGCAATCCAACAATGTGTATTTCACGAGCTGGGCCAAAAGTAGGGTGTGATTAGAATCTGAATCCTTAAGCCCAGAACGTTTCCAATTAATGAAACGTTGCGTTTCATCTCAAGCAAGTCTTCAGACTTTTCACCAAATCGTGGCCGTGCAAACGTGGGTTGAGTCAAAGTCAAGATGCTATCCAACGTCTCACATGCTTCGTCCCCAAAATTCAAATTATATGGAGGGAGAACTCAGACGGTGGCCTGAGCTGCAGCGCCACCGTCTTCTCCGGCGGGGTATACACCACAGATCATCAATTCTTGCAATCAAACACTCTAACTCACTCAATTTTTCTCACTGAATCCAAATCCAATCTCCAAATTCTCTCAATCATCCTCTAGCTTAAAATCCGATCAAAGTTTCAGAACTCACTCAAATCTTGATTCTCATCTTTCTTAAAACTAATGGCACTAATGGAAACTACACTCATCAGAGATCACATTCCACTATCCAAACATGAATAACACTCCAAGAATCGTGAGAAATCCATCTCAACAGAAATTGCACAACACCTAGCATTGTCTCTATCCATCAGTTTCTTGACCTATAATCCATCTATATCATACTATTATCCTAACCACATGAAGGTTTCTACATATCTCCCTATAAATTATGCAAGAAGTTGATTTGTACCAACCTGTTTTCAGATGAAGAACAGTCACACTCCTTGCTCGATTCAGCCTTCATTGTGATCCAGACTCACTCCAAATCTTCCTCTGAAGCTAATGCACACCTTGATTTGGCTTGATTTTCCTTCAAACTCCAAATACAATTTCTGTTTTCACCTCTGATTTTTCACTTGCTCTCTCTGCAACCAGCATCAATCTTCTCCAAAAAGCTTGCTGAACACACTCTAATGGTTATATAGAAGCTAAAGGAATCATCCAGAACCTTCTGTAACCTTCCATATGAGATTTTCATTTTCAATTTCTCCTTCAAAATACCATGTGCAACAGTCGTGTATTTGCTCTATTCTGGCCTGAATTTGCTTGCAATCATCATCTCATGAGATATTGAATTGGTTGGTGGTGATTATTCCCTTGTTTGCAATCCAATGATCCAAGTTTGATATGTTACTTCATCATGAAGTAACAAAATGGAAGTGCATGAATTTGACCTCAAAACAAAAATGTAATACTGCCATTGTTTCCAAAATGTATTTTCCAATCAAATTGACCTATAATTTTGCCTTGTTTGGACACAAATCAATTTATTTGAATTTTTTGCCTTTTATGCCTTTTTAATCTTTCCTTTTCAAAATTTTCTCAAACCACATCCTTCCTTGAGCCATTTCAATGTCTCCTTTATGCATGGCTGAAGTTAAAACATCATTTTGAGCAACTTTCAAGTTGAACAAAATTCCATTTGAGGTGCCTAAAGTGGTGAAATTGAGCCATAACCAAAATGACCTATAATCACAACTTTCCCAAAATACCCTTGACTTGTCAAAGCCATAACTTGAGTTCTACAAATCCTATCATGGACTTCTATCACTCTTTAGAAAGCTAAGAGAATAAAGAACAAAATTCATGTTGAACAAAAGTTCATAGGAATCATCCTTCTAGGGCTCATAACTTGTCTGGCTCATAACTTGAGTTCTATAAACCCTATCAAGGACTTCTAGTACTCAAATTAAAGTTAATTTCATTCCCTAAAACAATCATGTTGGGGTCAAGATGAGATGACAATCATATCTTGAGTTAAATTGGCTTTAAGTCAGGGGTCAAGCTAGGGGATTTTACACTATCAAGTCTTAGAAACCCTAGCCTGAAACTTCTCAAACTCTTCAATCATGATGAGTTAACCTTGGAATCATCCTTATAAAATCTCAATGTATCAATCCATGATCACATGGCCCTTGAATTAGGTCTCAACCTCCTTCAAATCCTCAGTTGACTTAGGGTTGACCCAGTCAAACCCTAGCTGCACCCATCATGGCTGAGGCTTCTTAATCTTGCACAATGACCTGTCTAGGCCTTAAAGTGATCTTCAACACTTCTCATGAGCTTTCTCAAGACCTCAGGTCCATATCCATGACCTCAGAATCATCTGATGGCTTCCCACAACTCTCAAGTTAGGAGACCTACACACTCTTGATTTCAACCACTCTCTCTGAGGATCTTCTAACTTCTCTGACAAGGATATCAACCCTTGAACACTTGAATAAGCCTCCTAGCTAGCTTCAAAGTCTTGTGTAGCCCTTGATTGGTAATCATACCTCTTGATCTCCTGCATACATGTCAATGAAATGCAAATGATAATGCTAATGTGCATGAAATGAAACATAAGCTAGGTAAAGAAATGTTGGGCAAATTTTGGGGGTGCAAAAGCTGCCCCTATTCAAATGGCTTGGACCTGACTGGGTGAGAAGCGAACAGCTCTCGAACAATCAAGGTTAAAGACGGTTGAATACCAACAAACCCGGAAATTTGCCAACTGCACAAGTATACGGTACTCTGATGGGGACAAATCTTCAAAAACTGAGCATGACAGTTGCATGACAACTCTTCTGGGGAATTGGTCACACGGTAACCGGTGAAAGGTCTAATCTCAAATCTCCGTCAGGATGATCATCTGATTTTGCTGTAGATATTCGTCCTCAAGTCATCAAGGGGTCACCGGTTACGCGGTAACTGGTAATGGATGGTTGATCATGCCGTCGGGCGTTCTGTGCCACTGCAGAAGAATCCCTTATCGTCGCCTATGGACTCATCATGTCGCTAGGAACGTCGACAACATCTTCGTCGGACTTCATCAGTAAGTTAATAAGGGATCACCGGTCATTCGGTAACTGGTGAATGATGGCTGATTTTGCCGTCGGGCATTCTGCGCCACTGCAGAAACAATTCCTTATCGTCGCCTATGGACTCATCATGTCGCTAGGCACGTCGACAACATCTTTGTCGGGCTTCATCAGTAAGTCAATAAGGGATCACTGGTCATTCGGTAACTGGTGAATGATGGCTGATTTTGTCGTCGAGCATTCTGTGCCACTGCAGAAACAATTCCTTATCGTCGCCTATGGACTCATCATGTCGCTAGGCACGTCGACAACATCTTTGTCGGACTTCATCAGTAAGTCAATAAGGGATCACTGGTTACTCGGTAACTGGTGAATGATGGCTGATTATACCGTCGGGCAATCTGCGCCACTGCAGAAACAATTCCTTATCGTCGCCTATGGACTCATTATGTCGCTAGGCATGTCGATAACATCTTTGTCGAACTTCATCAGTAAGTCCATAAAGGATCATCGGTTACTCGGTAACTGGTGAAGGGCTACTCTCAAATCTCCGTCGGGATGATTATCAGATTTCGCTGCAGCTTCTTCCTCAAATCATCAAGGGATCACTGGTCACTCGGTAACCGGCGATACATAGCTGATATTTCCCTCAGGCATTCTGCGGCATTGCAGCAGAAGAATTCCTCGGGACTCCTCAGGTCATTAGAAACTTTTTAACCATCAAGTTAATTATGCCGTCGGGCATTCAAAGAAATTTTCAGGCGTCATCCGGACTTCGTCAGTAAGTCGGGAATAGAATCCTCAGTCAATCATGAACCAATAGGGATATCTAATCTTCTGCCGTTAGGCACCCCGCGTCAGCTAGGAGAACTACTTCGACCTCGTAGTTAGACTTTATCAATAAGTCTTCAAAGGGAATCCTTAATCAATCAAGAACCACTAAGGATATACAATCTTTTGCCATCAGGCGTCCTTCGTCAGCTAGGCAAACTGCTTCGACATTGCAGCTGGACTTCATCAGTAAGTCTTCAAATGGAATCCTTAATCAATCACGGACCAATAAGGATATACATTCTTTTGCCGTCAAGCACTCTGCGTCAGCTGAGATAACTGCTTTGACATCGCAGTTAGACTTCATCAGTAAGTCTTCAAATGGAATCCTTAATCAATCACTGACCAATAAGGATATACATTCTTTTACTGTCAGGCACCCTACGTCAGCTGAGATAACTGCTTTGACATCGCAGTTAGACTTCATCAGCAAGTCCGAGGTTTTGGCACCGCTACCAGACTTCAATCATCAAGTCTTCAAGGAAATTTCAAATTCTCTTTTTAAAACCTGCTGGGGATGACACATCTCCGCTGGGGGATTCTGGAGAACTATCAAGTAACTCTGCTTCGGGGATCCAGAAACCATTCTGGGTGAATCAACTCTGCTGAGGACTTCAAGAATCATCTTGGACAAATAACTCCGCCGGAAAATACGATCCTCGCGATGGCCGCGGAAAATACTGTTCGAAACAGAGTCGCCACTGAATTTTATTCATTCCAAGGATGGAATAGGAAAATATTGATAAAACCTTTAAGGGATAAGAACATGGTCATCGCAACCAATATTCTAGGTTCGGGAGTCGGTTACGCAGAGGGAAGGTATTAGCACCCTCTACGTCTGTTGTACTCAACGGGAACCTCTTGATCGATTCGAGAGTAAAGTTATCTATGCTTGTTTGTTTTCTTTTAAGGTTTCTCCTATAGGGGGGATGGGTGGTTTTAAGACAGGGTGCTCGCCAAGGATTAGGGCCCTTGTGCCTACGTATCTTCACTTGTAAGAAGTGGAAAATCAGAGCATTCGTAGTTCGTGGGACTACGGGAAAATAAGGGGATTGTGCTCGCCAAGATCGTCGCAATCTTGTGCCTACGTATCTTACATTCAAGAGGGAATGGAGAATCAGAGCAGCCGTAGTTCGGCTAACTACGGTAAAAGGTTTGTGTTTGACGAATGAGTGTTTAAGTCGCATTCTAACTGCTAAACGTTGGCTTGTCTGCTCGCTAGGGGAGGCTGAAGCTCGAGTTTGTTATGCGCGGAAGAAAGGACTAAACAATGTTCTTTGAGAAGAGTTGTTTGAGTTGTAGGGATCGCGCAAGGGCGAGGGATTAGGTTTATCGCATTGGATGTTTTGGTTAGAGGATATATTTGAATAGGTTTATGGTTTCAATCGCACAGAGCGAGAAAGAGGAGTTTGGTTAGGTAATTTGATGGAAAATGACGACTATTTGATAAACGAGACGTCAGCCTCGCAATCAATTACTCGGGGCATTATTGGAATGCTAGATTCCAACAACACCTTTTTCATTCAACTAACTTCGAAATTAGTGTTTGAGAAAGTTTCAATCGCACGGGGGCGGGAGAATAGAGTTGGATTGAATATTTTAAGGGAGAATGACGACTACTCGATAAACGAGATGTCAGTCTCGCAATCGATTAATCGGGAGAATGACGACTACTCGACTACTCGATAGCGACGAAAGACGAAACGACCACAACTCAAGGCGTGCACCTCGAGAGCAGTCGCTTAAGGATCCAGGGAGTGCTAGACTCCAAGGATCCACCACTTTCATTATTTAAAAGCTTAGACTTAATATAAAAAAAAACTATATAAATCAGGGTGAACAATTACTTTAGTCATTTTTGAGGTAGAAAGAAAGAGAAAATTATTCTAACAATTTAAAATGAATTTAAAATCATATAATTTCATTTAATCTGTAAATAAGAAAATAATTAAATATTAAAATTAAAACCACACATTAATATTTTTTTAGATTTAATATTGTGTAAATTAAAATTCTATTAAGATTAATATCCAATTTATTAAAATGAATGAAAAAAAAATTAGTGGCTATTAATGCAAAAAGTTACGGTTGATCTCTATTAATCTCTCTCCCTGCACCAACGATGTGCCCTCCCTTTTAAAAAAAGAATTAATAAATTTTAATAATTAATTAAGAAAAGGGAACCGTCCAAAATAAGGAGAGTCTCAAAGCTGCATCGAGCTCCCAACTATAACGGTTAGATTATCTACAACCTTCTATTTCTCCAAAACACTCCATCTCCTCAATCTTCCAACCTCACTCTCTGAAACTCAGAAACTTCTTCTCCTTGAAAACTTAAAAGAATCGCCTCCTCTCTGAACCTACCTTCTCCCTGAACCTTATCCCCAAATTTAACCTAATTAATTTGTTTCAGCCAACACAAACTCTTCTTCTAAGGTTCAACACAACTCCGCTCCCTTCTCTCTCGAACACCAGACAAAACAAACTCGTACGTCAACTAAATCCATCACAAATCCAAGACGAGTAAACAAACATCAAGTAAAACAACCAGAAAATACAAATGGATTTCAATGACTACAGGTTCCCATAACGAAGATTTAAAGATTTCGTTGTTTACCTCAGGTGCGTATTTCCTTGTCTGGTTATATTTTATGTTGATTCGTGAACTCCTCTTCGATTTCACCCTTCTCCTTCCCTTGATGTTCACCGAGCTCGTCTTCTTCCTCTGAATAGTTCTGTTTTGAAACTTGTGGAAATAGGTCTAGCTCAGAGCAAACTCAGGTTCTGATATTGAACCTCAGCAACCCTTGAAATTTCCTTGAGCTTTTGAATAATAGGTGGGGATTGATTTTAACACAGTTTGGCTAGGGTTTTTTCTCCGTTCTTTGGCTGCTAATAATTGGTCCTATTTATAGGAGGATTTTTAGGGTTTTGAATACGTGTGAAAAATTTGAAATTTGCTGAGGGAAAATGTTTGGTACCGTGTGAGGTGAGGTGCGTTTTGGTTGTACGATTCTGTTAGAGGTTTATACCATGATTTCTGCTTTTCTGGGACTTGATAGTGACCTTTGTTTTTGTCTGTAGTGAGGAAGGAAAATATCTAATTTTACCCTGTTTTTTTTACTGTGTGGAAATGCTTCTTTTACTGATTATCCATTTGCTGACATGGGAGTCTTTATTTGACTCGAAAAAAATTTCTTGTTGCCATATTCTGTTATAACTGTCATGCTCTTTCTTCTTCATATGTTACTAATGTCGAGTAGTCATTGCAGGTTGTTACATTCACTGGTCCTTAGTGTTTGGCAAGGTAAAAACGGTGAAGAGGATCAAGGAGCTTTACCGGTAGCTCTCAACATTGATTTGAAGGGTGTCAAAACATTGGTAGAAAGATTGGTTAGGTGGTTGACAAAGTTACGGATGACTGGTGTTGCCCATAAGGAGAAATGGTATGTAAACTTGTTGTGTAATGCCCTGGTGTAACGCTCAATCTCGTAAGAAACATGATCGCCCCACCGAAGTTAGACATCAATCCAATACTTATTGTTAGCCTTCTGATCAAAACAACCTTGTCATGAACAAATCTGTCTCGTCAACTTTGTGTCAATGTCAATGGCTACTCAAACATCTCGTTTTATCCTTGTTCGCTCGTTCATTATTTTGTATTGGTATCAATACTTGTGGTTAAATCTGATGCTATTCTGGTTTTGTTTCAATATCGCAGGATATGTTTTGCCTCTTATTGACGTCCTGGAATCGTATGAATCATTGACAATACTTTCATGCCCGTACCGAACAAGTAGTCTAATAACTTCATCAGATGTGTCCAGTGGATTCTCCTGCAAGCCAGTTTGGAATCACAAGATTTGTGAACTGATCAGGGTCCACTCGTGTAGCAGACTCAGCTTGAACATCAGATACACCAGCTGGATGAGATAATGAATCATGTGGATCAAGAACACCCAAAGCCAGAGTTTCATCCCATCTGTTCACTGTGGGCAGAATTCCAACTTCACTCATATGCTCCTCCAACTGGGGGTAACATGTATTATACGGTGCCACCTACAGTTTATGGTTATCACCAATCATAAGAGGTTGCTGGTTCACTCCCAAAAAGAAAACACATTCGCGACAGTTGGCAATACAAATACGTTTTGTGGCCACAATCACATGAACCCGTTCACAGTCTTCGACTCTCACCGCCTTGCCAACTGCTCCAAGAACTATTGTGGCATATGAGAATCCATAGACAATGGCATATCTCAAAGGTGCTAAGACATAGATGATAGACTCTTGGCAATTTAGAACCTAAGGATTCAATTCAACTGTCACAAATGCTTAAGGTGATGTGCAGAAGTGGGAAAATCTTTTATTTCCCATATAACCAGTCCTTGAAGTACATATGAAGCACAAACGTCAATTCTTGTTTATGATTGTCTTCTAGAGAAGCTTCGTGTATTAGCCGCCTTATCTCCCCTAAGTTTTTTTTTTATTTTTATGCTGAGATGCCGCATATGAATCTGGTAATGCAAATGGGTTTGTCTTGCAGGTATTGTCAACCCTTAGACATATACAAGTGGTATCTGACTGCTGAAATGAAATGCAATACATGCTGGCGATAAGTAGAAGGGCGGGACCGTCATCAACTGACGAGATGCATCCAATTGAAGCTGCAGATGAGACGTTGGAATAGATTGTTGAAGTTCTATGAAAATTTCGGCACGATGGTAGCCGGTAGTTTCCTTGGAATCTCCATTGGTTATTAATTATTGCGCCGTCACCGTTAAAGCTTTGCGAAGGTCTCAGATATTTGGAGTGCTTCCTTTTGTCGGTTGGCTTAAGTACAAGGGTGTATTTGAAATCATCAATTGCTTCTTTGTAGTAGCCTAACATCTCTCAAGCTGTACCCCTGCAAAAGTAGGCCTTCACATTCTTTTTTTTGTCAAAACTTATTGCTGTTGTACAATCTTCCTCAGCTTGAAGATAGCTGCTCAGTTCTAGATACGCTTGAGCCCTGTTACTATGGTATGTTGCGTTATCGCCGCAAAGTTTAATAGCTTCAGTGTAAAATCCAATGGTTTTCTACCACTGCTTATCTTTGTAGGCTTGATTTTCCTTTTCTTTTGCAGTATCACTGGATTGTTCCTTGCTAACAACACTTTTTGATGATTTACTTGGGGCAGCAATATCAGCCTGCTCTTGGAGAATTGTATACACGGTCTTAAGAGTGTCAAGCAAAAAAAAAAGCGATCATCACCATGCCGAGCTATCAAAGACACTGAAACAGGACTCTTGTCATAAATTCCCAATGGTATTGTGACCTGACGGCAACCTGATGTGCTAGTAATACTTAGCAGGCCCAATGCACGACTTTAATAATCAAGAGATAGGATCTCCTTTCCGCCTAATTTAGGAGGAGGATCAGCTACAGTAGGGATCACCAAAACTCCTTCGTCCTTCAATAGTGAGTTTACAGCGACACGCGACTCGCTTCTAACAGATTTAGAGTTTTCGATCTCTACTTCGGACGCCTCAAACTTTTCATTCCACTGTGCTGAAACAACTAGATAAAGATCAGGTTTTACTATGTTCATCCACTCATTATGTGTATGTTCAAATTCATGTCTTTGTAGCTTATTCCGCGGAGCATTTTTCAGTTTGTGTAATATAGGATTAATGACATATTTTCATCCTAAAAGAAGTTTTCGACCTAACACGTGCAGGTGAGGGGCAACCGATAAAATCCAAGGTGACATGCTACTTTTAATGGAAAGGCAAAATGAAACTTCAAGCTAGACATATCCTGTCGTACAACAGAATTCGCGCCCTTCATATGGATTGATGAGGTCATAGTTGCTAAAGGCGGCGCAACCGTTTACTTTGAATTCTCTTCAACTGCAGCTATTAGGCGTGCTTCATTATGTAGCGGCCAAACATCATGAAAAAGCAGCGAATATGCCGAAGGGGTGTCTTAGTGAGATGATTCTGGTGACGACAACATTGCTGAGGAATTAATCAAGATCTCAAACCAGGATATGGATGCTGTCATTGGATTTTCTTCGAGCTAAAACCAGGTGCCATCTTTTTGCAGCTGCCATACTTGTAACAGGTGCGATAATGTAGGTTTGGGAATGATGTAATCACCTTATGAAAAATTTGCTAAGTTAAATTTCAAAAGTGATCTTATTTGTGAACCTCATCACCACTTCATGTATGAAGAATACATTATTGTTTAAAATTCGGAACCTCCGCAAAGCATGTGAGAATGAGTTTGCTTGAGTATATTTTAAGTCTGTATTTCTTCATGTATTGTATCGATGCAGCTGGGCTAAATCTCTATGAAAAGGTCTTTGTGCTTTCATTATTTTTGACTGGAAAGGAATCGTATATGTCTTGACATGTTACTTATTTTTGTAGCGTGCAATGACGGTAACAACCATTTTTGGAAGGAAGCACGGTGTGGGCATAAAGTCTTGGCTCACGTTTAGTTGCCTGGAACGATTTATTAAAGTCTTGGGCTCACAAGTATCAAAATGTCTTCATAATGTACTTTGAGTGGATTATTATACACTTTTATCATTTTAGGTCTCTTTGTACCATAAGGCTTGCGTGATATGTACTCATTCTGAGTTTTCCCTTTGTATGCAACCATGATCTTATAATTCTACCTGTTTAGTGAAAGTATGATTAATGGTTATGATTTTTTTACTTCCAGATCCCATTTAGATAAACATGGCTTTGTAGTACTGATGATGTATGGGCTTAATCAAAATGATATGCAATATCCTAAATGCCATTTGATAGCAAACTTCTGCGGTTTGGCTTAAACGTAATAATACACATCCACTTGGTCATGCTGTGGTCCAGAAAATAACACATTTACGCATGGCTTGAGCCGTTCCTTGCAATTATGGCTCATCTTGACAACCTTTAATAACTTGCAAATGACTTGGCATGTTTTAGCATAAACTCAGTACAAATTTGCTCATAACTTGAAACCACATGCAACTCACTGAAAATTTCCAATGGCTAGCCCCAGTTAAATAACCTGACTAATTTGGATTTTATGAGTCATCTTGAAACACAGTCCATCATCCAACCAAATACCTACTGTAAATGCCTTTCCTTGACTTAGCTATGAAATCATGCATCCATTTTTGCCTATGGGCATCATGGCTCAAAAGATAGAAATTATGATCTCACGATTTACAACAACGTCTCCACTTGAAATATTACCTCGAAACACCAACAACTTCTTGTTTGAACGTCCAAAATATCCATATTTATGAGATTGGCCCTGATGCTAATGGATTTGTAAAATATGGGCGATCCATTCCTCAAACGCATTATACTGTAAGCCTTTGAATTGAAGCAAAATATCTTCTAGACTGTTTGCATCCAGATTCCAATTTAATTATAACTTGAAATTTGCAAGTCAAACCTAAGTTTGTCACAAACCGATGACTTGAAATTTGCTAGCTAAATCTAAGTTTGTCACAAACTGATTTTCTAATTTAATTATGTTTTGGAATTGGCAAGCTAAATCTAAGTTTGTCACAAACTGAATTAGAATTCGAATATAGCTCGATGTTTGCAATCAAATCGAACAACGCCTGAGGCTAAATCGACCGTGTCTAGAAGTGTCATGTGAGGTACCTTTGGACAACTTGAATTAAATGCATACAAGCAACTCATTTAAAGAGAAGTTTTGGAGAATCGTGGCCAGAAGTCGTGAAGCAGTAAAACATTCATTAAATACTGAAGCAGGACAAATTTGGGGTATGACAGATGCCCCTATCTAATTGCCTTAAACCTGAGAGAATGAACTGCTGCATGGCGTTCATTTTAAGGTGGAAGCCAATTAGATACAAAAAAAACCCGAAATTTGTCCGATAAGCAAGTAAACTGCAGTGAGATATACTAGAACGGGGTAGCAGGATGCGAAAGATAAACAAGATAATCTGACATTCTCTGGGTAGTTGAAGCGGTCCCTTATTCAATAAGGTCCTTCGTGATACCAGAGTAGTATAATCGAGCCTCTTTGGGTGGTCGAAGCAGTCCCTCATTCGTTAAGGTCCTTTGCGATACCAAAGTGGTATAAACAATCCTCTTTGGGTGGTCGAAGCAGTCCCTCATTCGTTAAGGTCCTTCGCGATACCAAAGTGGTGTAAACGAACCTCTTTGGGTGGTCAAAGCAGTCCCTCATTCGTTAAGGTCCTTCGCGATACCAAAGTGGTATAAACGAACCTCTTTGGGTGGTCGAAGCAGTCCCTCATTCGTTAAGGTCCTTCGCGATACCAAAGTGGTGTCTCTAAACACGTGAGATTCTTCGGGTGGTCGAAGCAGCCTCTTATCCAATAAGATTCTTCGATGATACCAAAGCAGTATCTCTAAAATTTGTTGGGGAATAGTTGAGCCAAAATTCCTATTAGAGGAACAATGTTGTGCAAACTGTGCAAGGCAAGCCTTCAAGAAACTTTTTAAGAGAACCTCTGCTTGGGGAGCCACCAGAGCAATAATTGCTGGGGATTACCATCATCAACTGCATGGTTGAAGAATGACTTTCTGGGGAGTAGAATTCTCTGAACTCGTGGGGTATTAACTCTTTTCAGAGTCATACTGCCAACTTCACTGGAGGACTGGCCAAGATGTTTGTGAATCGATCCTGGATCCTGCTATGCTGTTATGCCACATAATGCTAATGGGGATAATAATATTATGCGTTATGATGCACAAACATGCGACTAAAAATGCAACTGCTAGGGAATGCAAGATGCGTATGCAAGTGATGTGCAAATGCTTAATATGATTATGATATGATGTTGTATGCTTATGTCAATGCATATGATCAGGTATGCTGGGGATAAAATCTTGCCGGGGGTATCACCAGGGATTGGATTTGGTAGTTGCCAAATGGATTGGACTTTGGTTTTATGGGGATGCCATCGAGGTGGACTTTTAGTGGTTGCCAATGAAGACTGGGCTTTTTAGGGTGAATTGAGGGTTCCTATTGGAGTGGCTTCTTGTGGTTGCCAATAAATGATTGGACTTTCTGTGGGGTGTGCCAAGCGAGATTGGACTTTTTTTGATAAAAGGATTTGACTTCCTGACACAAAGCTTCTAGCAGTGCTATAATCAGACGACCGATGCGGATACTCTTGGTGTCCCAAGTTGGATCCTTTGTAGAAATGGTGTACTTGTTCTTGTAAGAACCTTGCTCCTAGCTGATATGTCATGACGGCTTACACATGTTGAGCGTAGCGACTCATCCAAAGCATTTTGACTGCACGAGCGTAGCGACTTAACCAATGTGTGTTTATCGTGTGAGCGTAGCGACTTAACCAATGCATATGGATTGCGTGAGCGTAGCGACTTAACCAATGCGTATTAGTCGTGCTTTTGCTCTGCCCCAAGGCCTTTGATGCTTGTTGACCTCAACCATCAGCTAGTTTGCCCTAAGTTCAAACAGTTTGCCCCAATCTGCCGGGTATTTGAAGGACTTCTTCTGGGATGAGAACTTTGGCGGTGATTATACTAGGATATGGCTTGAACCCATTTGCTCCAGTGTCTGAACCTTGCAGTGGTCTTCCCCGGTTTAAACCTCAGAAGGACTTGCCCCAGATTCGTAGGGTTAGGAGAAAGTTTTAATTCAGGTCGACACCAATGAGTGATCAAGTTCCTCTTTGATTGCACTTTGTTGGAATTTCCATTATGCCAATTACTAATTTGCAATTAAAATTGTTCGTTCAAAAATGGTAACTTTAATGCGACATTCATGCAAGTTATGAAAATATCATTTATTGGGAATGATGTGAAAATGCGTGACGAGTGGACTGTTAATCCAAACACAATGCTGATTTAAATGGTGTGAAAGATATAGCAAGAATATGACGCAAATACATAAGATTAGCAAATATGTAGGAGTCAGTTTACGCAACCTCGCACTAGTATGCTTTCAGAATAAACCCCGCCTCAATTAGGTCTTTTGAGGGTTGTAACGCGGTCTGGTTCTCGGTTATAGAAATAAAGGATATTAGGCTCAAAGTATGATTTGTACCCACCCTTTCTTCGTAATGATCTCCATACCTACGCTCAGTTAATTTTGCACCTGCCTGACGGTGTAAACTTGATGGTTCAAGGTTTGCTTGAAACGGCAACCACCTTATTTTGATGGATGTCAGTAACCCCTTGATTTGGGTGGCCACTGAATCTTATTTTATTTTTGTCGAGGGTTCGAGGACCTCTTTTTGGTTTTGTTTTTGATTCCTAACTTTTGCATGGACTGACTTTGTTTGTCAGATCCATCGGGATTGCCTTGATTTTTGCCTAAGTCTCCTTTAAGGTGCTTGACTTAGCAGGCTTTTGATTTTTTTGGAGACTGGTGACCGCCAAGTCAATGATCTTTGAAGAACAACCATCATATCTTTTGGATTTTGTCTCGAGTGCGGGATTAAATTAACTGAACAACTACCCCTGCCCCAGGTTAAGTGTAAGGGTTTAGAAATCCGAAGGAAACTCCTACTTCTAGGCTCGAAGTGGTTATCTAGGGACTAACTCCTTATTTCTCCAGTGTTTGGGGGTTCGAAACAATGCCTGTACATCATTAGCGGATTTTATCCGAAAGCATACTATCAGCAATTATGGGTATTTAGCTTTCGTCATCCTCCCTCAAATCTTTGCTAAACAACAGTGCGATAAAGGAAGTGAAATATTTTTGTGATTTTTGCAATAAATGAGAAATTGTGAGTGAATATGAATGGATTTAATCAAAACATGCATGATTATCACATTAACAATACCATTAATACGAAACAATGTCTAAAAGCAAGTAGTAATTAACAGAAAAGAAACTACAAATGCATAAAAAATGCCAGCATGGAGGAACTGGGCTTTTCTTGCTTGATCAGTTGTCTTGAAAAGATGTGTCTTGAAGTTCCCAAACTCATTCAGGTGCGAGGCGGAGACGCACAACCAAACTCCCTTCTTGAAAGGATATACATCCCTAGTCAATCAATTGTTGCACCCTGGCTTGGAAGGCTTTGCAGTCTTCTGTTGAATGCCCCATTGATCCTGCATGGTATCCACAATGTGCCTTGGGATCATACCCAGGAGGGTATGGTTCTGGCACTGGCTTGAGAGACTTAGGCTCCATTAGTGAATTTCGAATCAAATGTGGCAGAAGTTGAGTGTGCGATACAGGAACGGGGTAAAGAGGAGCGTTCCTTCTTCCCAAATTATTGCGAGGCCTGTGTTGGTTCTGGTGTGGATCCTGATTTCCTTGGCCATACGCTTGTTGATTTGCATAGGGAGCAATCCAAGGCTTCTGACATGGTTCCCTGGGTATTGTTGGCCGTCCTTTTGGGATCCAAAGGTGGATGTCATCATCTTCCTCAGTATCGGTAGGATGCTCTCCCAAGTGACTTTTCGAGGTCTCTTCAGCAAATACAACCCTTTTAGACTTCACTTCCATCTCCTCTCTTGAGATCATGATCTCCACATGATTATCAGAGGATAAAGACATCTCATATGCCAAAAACTCAACATTTTCCTTGTGGTACCGAATTCTGATTGGTCCACAAAACTCTTGTACTTCCTCTTTGCCAGATCTTTGAGTTGAACCATTTGGGATAGGGTCTTCCTTTCTGGTCAATCTTTGCAACTTGTTTCGAAAGCTTTTACATTCTTCGACAGCATGCCCTACGGTTCCAGTATGATACCCACACTTTGCCCCTGGGTTGTCTTCCTCGAAGACTATGCGCTTGTTATTAATTAGATCTCGAACTTTATTCTTGAATGACCAACAACCTTCAATAGAATTCCCTCTCGCTCCCTTATGGTATTCACACTGTGCATCAGGATCATATCCAGGTGGAGGAGGAGTACGAGCTGGCCCGAGGGATATGGGTGCCACTAATGAACTCTGAATCAGGTGCGAGAGCACTTGTCTACACGGTATAGGAATAGGGTCGTGAATAGGGCGTGATTGAGACTTCTTGACGCCTCTCTGGTTTAGATTCCCCTGTTCCTGGGATAGAACATGTGATGACCGTTGATTCTGAGGCTTTGGAAGAAATGGTTGGGGATAAAAACCAAGAGGCTGTGGAGTGGGATGAAATATGGGAGTAAAACTCCTAGTTGTGGTACCTTCTTGAAGCTTTTCCTTTCTTCTTCCCACTTCTGGCGTCTGCTTCATCTTGCCTTCCCTGCTATTCTCGTTTTTTCTCAGCTCAAATTGATTTTGCCTCAAGTGTTCCATAGTCTTCTAGCACTGCTTCAAGTCCAACACGTGTGTCAGGAAATCAACTATGGATTATAGACAAAAGATGGATGAGCTTTTTGGTTTTGGAATGCAAATAAAATGCATATGCAATGACATGCGAATGCAATGCAGGCAGGATCCAGGATAACATAAGCAGGTCAAAGCTCCCTAACCGGTAGGTTACACTAGGCAAGTTCTATTTTCTTTACCCACATACCTACTCACAGGATAACTTATATGCTGACAGATAAGGTTCCCAGGATCACGGACACCAATCGCATCAACATTATGCAACAGGCTAGCTGTATTTTAACGAGAGTACGATAGGGTCTCTCCTGAGTGGAGTCCTCATGCCAGGCACACGAGGAGCGGGTCCTCGGAGACTAACACTACACGACTACCAATATAGAAACTGGTTCTACGAGTGGTTCCCAGAGTCATGGACCCTTCATGAATCAAATCGTGCAACAGGCTAGCTGCATTACGATATGATCTACGAAAAGGTCTATTCTGGAGGAGCTTTCATGCTAGGCACACAAGGAGCGAGTCCTTGGGGACTAACACTAATCACTACCAATTCTAAACTATGTTTTCTATCTTCTTTTTCCAAAGCTCGGGTGTAGAGCTTTACTTGCAATGCTATCCCCGAATCCAGCAGGCAGATGCAGGCAGATATAATAAACAGCATAAGATAGAAAGAGAAAACAAGAAATAAACAATAGGAGAAAATAAACATAAAGAAAATAGTTAAGCAAAAGGTTAATACTCTCGAATCGAGTCAAGTTAGGCTTGACTCTCTCTTGCATAGGGTAATGCATATCCCCAGCAGAGTCGCCATCTGTCGTACCTCGAAAAATATGATCCTCGCGATGGGCGCGGAAAATACTGTTTGAAACAGAGTCGCCACCGAATTTTATTCATTCCAAGGATGGAATAGGAAAATATCGATAAAACCTTTAAGGGATAAGAACATGGTCATTGCAACTAATATTCTAGGTTCGGGAGTCGGTTACGCAGAGGGAAGGTATTAGCACCCTCTACGTCCGTTGTACTCAACGGGAACCTCTTGATCGATTCGAGAGTAAAGTTATCTATGCTTGTTTGTTTTCTTTTAAGGTTTCTCCTATAGGGGGAATGGGTGGTTTTAAGACAGGGTGCTCGCCAAGGATTGGGACCCTTGTGCCTACGTATCTTCACTTGTAAGAAGTGGAAAATCAGAGCATTCGTAGTTCGTGGGACTACGGGAAAATGAGGGGATTGTGATCGCCAAGATCGTCGCAATCTTGTGCCTACGTATCTTACATTCAAGAGGGAATGAAGAATCAGAGCAGCCGTAGTTCGGCTAACTACGGTAAAAGGTTTGTGTTTGACGAACGAGTGTTTAAGTCGCATTCTAACTGCTAAACGTTGGCTTGTCTGCTCGCTAGGGGAGGCTGAAGCTCGAGTTTGTTATGCGCGGAAGAAAGGACTAAACAATGTTCTTTGAGAAGAGTTGTTTGAGTTGTAGGGATTGCACAAGGGCGAGGGATTAGGTTTATCGCATTGGATGTTTTGGTTAGAGGATATATTTGAATAGGTTTATGGTTTCGATTGCACGGGGCGAGAAAGAGGAGTTTGGTTAGGTAATTTGATGGAAAATGACGACTATTTGATAAACGAGACGTTAGCCTCGCAATCAATTACTCGGGGCATTATTGGAATGCTAGATTCCAACAACACCTTTTTCATTCAACTAACTTCGAAATTAGTGTTTGAGAAAGTTTCAATCGCACGGGGGCGGGAGAATAGAGTTGGATGAATATTTTAAGGGAGAATGACGACTACTCGATAAACGAGACGTCAGTCTCGCAATCGATTAATCGGGATATCATTGGAATGCTAGATCCCAATGATACCTTTTTCATTAATTATGAAAATGTATTTGAATGGACAATGGTGTCATTTGTCAAAGTAGTTAGGGCATGTATTTTATAAACGAAAGGTCGAGTAATCCACAACCTAAAGCGTACGCCCCAAGAGTGGTCACTCAAGAATTCGAGGAGTGCGAGACTCCAAGAACTCAGTTCTTTCGTAATTTAATTAAGGAAATAATTTGAATTTGGCGTATGGTTTAGAAACATACTAGCGTTTAGACTTGATCGCACGAAGGTGAAGAACGAGGTTAGATGGTTTGAAAAATTAGGAGGAATGACGACTACTCGATAAACGAGACATCGGCCTCGTAACCAATTAGTCGGGATATCATTGGAATGCTAGATCCCAACGATACCTTTTTCATTCGAAATATGTTTGATAAAGGGTTTAGACGCGAAAGAGTTTGAATTGAAGGGGATTTAGATTCAGTCATACGAGGGTGAGAAACGAGGTTAGACGGGTTGTATATTTAGGAGGAATGACGACTATGCGATAAGCGAGACGTCAGCCTCGTAACCAATTAGTCGTGGTATCATTAAAATGCTAGATCCCAACGACATATTTTTCATCCTATTAATTATGAAATAGTGTTTGTTGGACAGTGAAAGTACTTGTCCAAGTAATTAGGGGAAGTGTTTTAAGAACGAAAGGGTGAATGACACGCTATGCGAGGCGTACGCCTCAATAGTTGTCACTCTCGAATTCCAAGAATGCGCGACTCCAAGAACTCGATACTTTCGTAATTTAATTAAGAAAAATGATTTGAAAATAATAACGTAGGTGGGTTAAACTAGGGTAGGCGTATCGCTTGGACTAGGGTTTGCAAATTTCGAACGTTCTAAACAAAGTTGGAGAGTTTTAGCGACGAAAGACGAAACGACCACAATTCAAGGCGTGCACCTCGAGAGCAGTCGCTTAAGGATCCAGGGAGTGCTAGACTCCAAGGATCCACCACTTTCATTATTTAAAAGCTTAGACTTAATATAAAAAAAAACTATATAAATCAGGGTGAACAATTACTTTAGTCATTTTTGAGGTAGAAAGAACGAGAAAATTATTCTAACAATTTAAAATGAATTTAAAATCATATAATTTCATTTAATCTGTAAATAAGCAAATAATTAAATATTAAAATTAAAACCACACATTAATATTTTTTTAGATTTAATATTGTGTAAATTAAAATTCTATTAAGATTAATATCCAATTTATTAAAATGAATGAAAAAAAATTAGTGGTTATTAATGCAAAAAGTTACGGTTGATCTCTATTAATCTCTCTCCCTGCACCAACGATGTGCCCTCCCTTTTAAAAAAAGAATTAATAAATTTTAATAATTAATTAAGAAAAGGGAACCGTCCAAAATAAGGAGAGTCTCGAAGCTGCATCGAGCTCCCAACTATAACGGTTAGATTATCTACAACCTTCTATTTCTCCAAAACACTCCATCTCCTCAATCTTCGAACCTCACTCTCTGAAACTCAGAAACTTCTTCTCCTTGAAAACTTAAAAGAATCGCCTCCTCTCTGAACCTACCTTCTCCCTGAACCTTATCCCCAAATTTAACCTAATTAATTTGTTTCAGCCAACACAAACTCTTCTTCTAAGGTTCAACACAACTCCGCTCCCTTCTCTCTCGAACACCAGACAAAACAAACTCGTACGTCAACTAAATCCATCACAAATCCAAGACGAGTAAACAAACATCAAGTAAAACAACCAGAAAATACAAATGGATTTCAATGACTACAGGTTCCCATAACGAAGATTTAAAGATTTCGTTGTTTACCTCAGGTGCGTATTTCCTTGTCTGGTTATCTTTTATTTTGATTCGTGAACTCCTCTTCGATTTCAACCTTCTCCTTCCCTTGATATTCACCGAGCTCGTCTTCTTCCTCTGAATAGTTCTATTTTGAAACTTGTGGAAATAGGTCTAGCTCAGAGCAAACTCAGGTTCTGATATTGAACCTCAGCAACCCTTGAAATTTCCTTGAGCTTTTGAATAATAGGTGGGGATTGATTTTAACACAGTTTGGCTAGGGTTTTTTCTCCGTTCTTTGGCTGCTAATAATTGGTCCTATTTATAGGAGGATTTTTAGGGTTTTGAATATGTGTGAAAAATTTGAAATTTGCTGAGGGAAAATGTTTGGTACCGTGTGAGGTGAGGTGCGTTTTGGTTGTACGATTCTGTTAGAGGTTTATACCATGATTTCTGCTTTTCTGGGACTTGATAGTGACCTTTGTTTTTGTCTGTAGTGAGGAAGGAAAATATCTAATTTTACCCTGTTTTTTTTACTGTGTGGAAATGCTTCTTTTACTGATTATCCATTTGCTGACATGGGAGTCTTTATTTGACTCGAAAAAAATTTCTTGTTGCCATATTCTGTTATAACTGTCATGCTCTTTCTTCTTCATATGTTACTAATGTCGAGTAGTCATTGCAGGTTGTTACATTCACTGGTCCTTAGTGTTTGGCAAGGTAAAAACGGTGAAGAGGATCAAGGAGCTTTACCGGTAGCTCTCAACATTGATTTGAAGGGTGTCAAAACATTGGTAGAAAGATTGGTTAGGTGGTTGACAAAGTTACGGATGACTGGTGTTGCCCATAAGGAGAAATGGTACGTAAACTTGTTGTGTAATGCCCTGGTGTAACGCTCAATCTCGTAAGAAACATGATCGCCCCACCGAAGTTGGACATCAATCCAATACTTATTGTTAGCCTTCTGATCAAAACAGCCTTGTCATGAACAAATCCGTCTCGTCAAGTTTGTGTCAATGTCAATGGCTACTCAAACATCTCGTTTTATCCTTGTTCGCTCGTTCATTATTTTGTATTGGTATCAATACTTGTGGTTAAATCTGATGCTATTCTGGTTTTGTTTCAATATCGCAGGATATGTTTTGCCTCTTATTGACGTCCTGGAATCGTATGAATCATTGACAATACTTTCATGCCCGTACCGAACAAGTAGTCTAATAACTTCATCAGATGTGTCCAGTGGATTCTCCTGCAAGCCAGTTTGGAATCACAAGATTTGTGAACTGATCAGGGTCCACTCGTGTAGCAGACTCAGCTTGAACATCAGATACACCAGCTGGATGAGATAATGAATCATGTGGATCAAGAACACCCAAAGCCAGAGTTTCATCCCATCTGTTCACTGTGGGCAGAATTCCAACTTCACTCATATGCTCCTCCAACTGGGGGTAACATGTATTATACGGTGCCACCTACAGTTTATGGTTATCACCAATCATAAGAGGTTGCTGGTTCACTCCCAAAAAGAAAACACATTCGCGACAGTTGGCAATACAAATACGTTTTGTGGCCACAATCACATGAACCCGTTCACAGTCTTCGACTCTCACCGCCTTGCCAACTGCTCCAAGAACTATTGTGGCATATGAGAATCCATAGACAATGGCATATCTCAAAGGTGCTAAGACATAGATGATAGACTCTTGGCAATTTAGAACCTAAGGATTCAATTTAACTGTCACAAATGCTTAAGGTGATGTGTAGAAGTGGGAAAATCTTTTATTTCCCATATAACCAGTCCTTGAAGTACATATGAAGCACAAACGTCAATTCTTGTTTATGATTGTCTTCTAGAGAAGCTTCGTGTATTAGCCGCCTTATCTCCCCTAAGTTTTTTTTTTATTTTTATGCTGAGATGCCGCATATGAATCTGGTAATGCAAATGGGTTTGTCTTGCAGGTATTGTCAACCCTTGGACATATACAAGTGGTATCTGACTGCTGAAATGAAATGCAATACATGCTGGCGATAAGTAGAAGGGCGGGACCGTCATCGACTGACGAGATGCATCCAATTGATGCTGCAGATGAGACGTTGGAATATATTGTTGAAGTTCTATGAAAACTTCGGCACGATGGTAGCCGGTAGTTTCCTTGGAATCTCCATTGGTTATTAATTATTGCGCCGTCACCGTTAAAGCTTTGCGAAGGTCTCAGATATTTGGAGCGGTTCCTTTTGTCGTTTGGCTTAAGTACAAGGGTGTATTTGAAATTATCAATTGCTTCTTTGTAGTAGCCTAACATCTCTCAAGCTGTACCCCTGCGAAAGTAGGCCTTCACATTCTTTTTTTTGTCAAAACTTATTGTTGTTGTACAATCTTCCTCAGCTTGAAGATAGCTGCTCAGTTCTAGATACGCTTGAGCCCTGTTACTATGGTATGTTGCGTTATCGCCGCAAATTTTAATAGCCTCAGTGTAAAATCCAATGGTTTTCTACCACTGCTTATCTTTGTAGGCTTGATTTTCCTTTTCTTTTGCAGTATCAGTGGATTGTTCCTTGCTAACAACACTTTTTGATGATTTACTTGGGGAAGCAATATCAGCCTGCTCTTGGAGAATTGTATACACGGTCTTAAGAGTGTCAAGCAAAAAAAAAGCGATCATCACCATGCCGAGCTGTCAAAGACACTGAAACAGGACTCTTGTCATAAATTCCCAATGGTATTGTGACCTGACGGCAACCTGATGTGCTAGTAATACTTAGCAGGCCCAATGCACGACTTTAATAATCAAGAGATAGGATCTCCTTTCCGCCTAATTTAGGAGGAGGATCAGCTACAGTAGGGATCACCAAAACTCCTTCGTCCTTCAATAGTGAGTTTACAGCGACACGCGACTCGCTTCTAACAAATTTAGAGTTTTCGATCTCTACTTCGGACGCCTCAAACTTTTCATTCCACTGTGCTGAAACAACTAGATAAAGATCAGGTTTTACTATGTTCATCCACTCATTATGTGTATGTTCAAATTCATGTCTTTGTAGCTTATTCCGCGGAGCATTTTTCGGTTTGTGTAATATAGGATTAATGACATATTTTCATCCTAAAAGAAGTTTTCGACCTAACACGTGCAGGTGGGGGGCAACCGGTAAAATCCAAGGTGACATGTTGCTTTTAATGGAAAGGAAAAATGAAACTTCGAGCTAGACGTATCCTGCCGTACAACAGAATTCGCGCCCTTCATATGGATTGATGAGGTCATAGTTGCTAAAGGCGGCGCAACCGTTTACTTTGAATTCTCTTCAACTGCAGCTATTAGGCGTGCTTCATTATGTAGCGGCCAAACATCATGAAAAAGCAGCGAATATGCTGAAGGGGTGTCTTAGTGAGATGATTCTAGTGACGACGACATTGCTGAGGAATTAATCAAGATCTCAAACCAGGATATGGATGCTGTCATTGGATTTTCTTCGAGCTAAAACCAGGTGCCATCTTTTTGCAGCTGCCATACTTGTAACAGGTGCGATAATGTAGGTTTGGGAATGATGTAATCACCTTATGAAAAACTTGCTAAGTTAAATTTCAAAAGTGATCTTATTTGTGAACCTCATCACCACTTCATGTATGAATAATACATTATTGTTTAAAATTCGGAACCTCCGCAAAGCATGTGAGAATGAGTTTGCTTGGGTATATTTTAAGTCTGTATTTCTTCAAGTATTGTATTGATGCAGCTGGGCTAAATCTCTATGAAAAGGTCTTTGTGCTTTCATTATTTTTGACTGGAAAGGAATCGTATATGTCTTGACATGTTACTTATTTTTGTAGCGCGCAATGACGGTAACAACCATTTTTGGAAGGAAGCATGGTGTGGGCATAAAGTCTTGGCTCACGTTTAGTTGTCTGGAACGATTTATTAAAGTCTTGGGCTCACAAGTATCAAAATGTCTTCATAATGTACTTTGAGTGGATTATTATACACTTTTATCATTTTAGGTCTCTTTGTACCATAAGGCTTGCGTGATATGTACTCATTCTGAGTTTTCCCTTTGTATGCAACCATGATCTTATAATTCTACCTGTTTAGTGAAAGTATGATTAATGATTATGATTTTTTTACTTCCAGATCCCATTTAGATAAACATGGCTTTGTAGTACTGATGATGTATGGGCTTAATCAAAATGATATGCAATATCCTGAATGCCATTTGATAGCAAACATCTGCGGTTTGGCTTAAACGTAATAATACACATCCACTTGGTCATGCTGTGGTCCAAAAAATAACACATTTACGCATGGCTTGAGCCGTTCCTTGCAATTATGGCTCATCTTGACAACCTTTAATAACTTGCAAATGACTTGGCATGTTTTAGCACAAACTCAGTACAAATTTGCTCATAACTTGAAACCACATGCAACTCACTGAAAATTTCCAATGGCTAGCCCCGGTTAAATAACCTGACTAATTTGGATTTTATGAGTCATCTTGAAACACAGTCCATCATCCAACCAAATACCTACTGTAAATGGCTTTCCTTGACTTAGCTATGAAATCATGAATCCATTTTTGCCTATGGGCATCATGGCTCAAAAGATAGAAATTATGATCTCACGATTTACAACAACGTCTCCACTTGAAATATTACCTCGAAACACCAACAACTTCTTGTTTGAACGTCCAAAATATCCATATTTATGAGATTGGCCCTGATGCTAATGGATTTGTAAAATATGGGCGATCCATTCCTCAAACGCATTATGCCGTAAGCCTTTGAATTGAAGCAAAATATCTTCTAGACTGTTTGCATCCAGATTCCAATTTAATTATAACTTGAAATTTGCAAGTCAAACCTAAGTTTGTCACAAACCGATGACTTGAAATTTGCTAGCTAAATCTAAGTTTGTCACAAACTGATTTTCTAATTCAATTATGTTTTGGAATTGGCAAGCTAAATCTAAGTTTGTCACAAACTGAATTAGAATCCGAATATAGCTCGATGTTTGCAATCAAATCGAACAACGCCTGAGGCTAAATCGACCGTGTCTAGAAGTGTCATGTGAGGTACCTTTGGACAACTTGAATTAAATGCATACAAGCAACTCATTTAAAGAGAAGTTTTGGAGAGTCGTAGCCAGAAGTCGTGAAGCAGTAAAACATTCATTAAATACTGAAGCAGGACAAATTTGGGGTATGACACCGGGGACTTCAAGAATCATCCTGAGCCAATAACTATTTTGGAGATTTCAGGAATCATCCTGAGCAAACACTCTGCCGGGGACTCTAAGCATCAACTTGAGCAACCCTCTCTGGCGAATTCACTGGGGATTTTAAGAATCATCTTAAACAATCAACTTCGCTGGGGAATTCAGAATCATCTTGAGCAAACCATTATGCGGAGGAACATCTGCAAAACAAGAACGATAACAACCTAGCTCATGTTTCATATGCATATGCTTTGACAATGGCGTAATGCTCCACACGGTGGAAATGCTACGCGTTTTTAGGGTAAATGCTATGCAATCATGCAAAATGCTACGACCCCATCAGCAAAATAAATGCTGAAGGGAAAAGCCTTCTGTCAAGGAGAAAGAACCACTCTGGTGGAGGAAGGACTCATCCTGCCGAGGAGAAGAAGTCACACCAATCTCAATTGGATTCCGCCTGGGGAAACAAACTTCAGTCGACTGCTGCAGGGGAACAGAGTTCTACAAGAACCTGTACCCGCTCAACCAGGTATTCAAACCACAAACTGTCGAGGAAACAATATCAATCACAGAAATGAACTGCACGGCATTCACAACAAAACTTTCCTGGAGATAACGACTCCAGTGGGGAAATACAACATCAGCTATTCAACACTCTAATAGGGAAAACAATCATGGCCCAAACAACTTCCAAGGATCTCGGCTCTCTTGGGGAGCTGCCAGCTCGGCTGGGGAAGAAGGAATCATCCTACTTGCTGGGGAGAGTACAATTCTATGGGGAATTTCAATTCCGCTGGAGACTTTAGTCTGAACTATCAAAAGCTGAACGCTTACGAGTAATCTTACGCGAAAACTGCACTTTGACCCAGTGCTGGGGAATGAACGCACACTTCAGTGTATTACTCAGCTAGGAAGATGATGATCCTTCAGAACACATCTGGCCGGGGAGAGAATCTATTCTGCTTGGGAAAACATATCAATACTCACGATCCCCCGTTCAGACTCCGTGGGGAGATGCTGCTAAACTTGTTGGGGAATAAGGAATCATCCTACTTGGGGACGCATACGGCGTACGACCTGGAATATGTCATACTTGCAACAACATAAACAAACAGACGAGATACCCTTCTCAAAGGGACCTATCAAGGTTATCATCTTGTGACAATGTTCAAGTAATTCATTGTTTCAACAATCAGTGGCCTAGGCCAGTAAGTTTATGTATGCGCATTTTATCAAAAACATCGGCGTTCTTTTTCGCAAACAAAACATATAGATGCTAAACAAGCAAACGGAATTGCTGAATAGTGTATATTTCATTGATAACGAACCCCTGAATGGGTGAAAATGTTTTACAACAGATGCAAGCTCCTGGAATGAGGAAGGTGCGCAAATATGAAAACATAAATATACATCGGTATATACACAAATGTCGGCAATATGGCGTAGACGAACAGCATGAGTGGATCCCTCTATGACCCACTCGACTTCGATACTTCTCCGATGCTTCAGCTTCAAAGAGATTGATTCGGATAAACGGCCATCAGGTCTTCCAAACCACTAAACAAAGAAAGTCCATACGCGGAACGCAGTCATTTGCTTTTTCAAATCCCTAACTTTTGCCTGAATCGCCCTTCCGGGTTTTCGATTCACCGGGATACCCTTTTTTTCCAAAGTCGCCCTTCCAGGTTTTTGACTTTGCGGGTGTACGTTCTTTTCTTTTATATCCCTAATTTTTGTCTGAACCTTTTTCTTTTTTATGGTTCGCCGGGATGCCCCATTTTTGCCTGGATATTCTTTTTCTTTCCAGCGGGTCATTCTTTAAGCAAAGTATTTTTTAACTGCGTCCGCGTTCACCGGGGATGCAAAATATTCGCCATCCATCGTGGATAACAACAAGGCTTCTCCCGAGAAGACCTTGCTGACGACGTACGAACCTTTGTAATTGGGAGTCCACTTGCCCCGGTGATCGGAGTGTGGAGGAAGAATCTTCTTCAGGACGAGATCACCCGTCTGAAAGCTTCTAGGACGCACCTTTTTATCATAAGCTTTCTTCATGCGGCTTTGGTACAGGCGACCATATGCAATCGATGCTAACCTCTTCTCGTCCATCAGGCTGAGTTGTTTAGTCGGTTCTTAATCCATTCTGCCTCATCGAGTTTCACATCAACCAAAACTCGTAAAGAAGGAATCTCAACTTCTAACGGTAGGACAACCTCCATACCGTACACCAGTGAGAAAGGAGTCGCCCCGGTTGACGTACGTACCGTTGTACGATAACCGTGTAGTGCAAATGGCAACATTTCGTGCCAGTCCTTATAGGTCACAACCATCTTCTGCACAATCTTCTTGATGTTCTTGTTGGCCGTTTCAACAGCGCCATTCATCTTTGGCCGGTAAGGAGACGAGTTGTGGTGTTCAATCTTGAAGCCCTGGCACAGCTCCTTCATCATCTTGTTATTCAAATTCGAACAATTATCAGTAATGATCCGCTCGAGAATTTCGTATCGACAGATGATGTCCCTCTTTATGAATTTAGCCACCACCTGCTTGGTCACATTAGCATACGAGGCTGCCTCCACCCACTTGGTGAAGTAGTCGATAGCTACTAGAATGAAGCAATGACCGTTAGATGCAGTAGGCTCGATCTTGCCTATTATGTCGATGCCCCACATGGAGAACGGCCACGGGGAGGACATGACATTTAATGGGCACGGCGACACATGAATCTTATCAGCATAAATCTGGCATTTATGACATCTCTTCGCGAATTTAAAGCAATCCGATTCCATCGTCAGCCAGTAATATCCTGCTCCCAAGATCTTTCTTGTCATAGCATGCTCGCCGACGTGCGTACCAAATGTGCCTTCATGGACTTCTTCCATGAGCATACTCGTTTCTTTCTCATCTACACATCTGAGTAGCATGAGATCGTGGTTTCTTTTATAGAGAACTCCATCAGGATTGAGATAAAAATTTCCAGCCAGCCTCCTCAGAGTCTTCTTATCCTGGGTTGACGCTCCCGCAAGATACTCCTTAGTCATAAGGAAGGTCTGGATGTCATGGAACCATGGCTTGCCGTCGGAGGCTTCCTCGATCGCAAAGACGAATGCAGGTCTATCAAGACGAGAAAGGACAATCCTTGGAGCTTCATTCCAAAAATTGACTTTATACATAGAAGCCAACGTGGCTAAGGCATCAGCCATCTGATTTTCAGCTCTGGGCACATGATGGAGTTCCACTCGATCAAAGAACGGAAGTAGCCTTCTGGCATAATTCATGTATGGCACCAAATTCGATTGACGAGTCTCCCACTCCTCTTTAATCTAGTTGATCACAAGTGCCGAGTCACCATACACATCTAGGTTCTTGATTCTCAAATCAATTGCTTCCTCTAGCCCTATGATGCATGCTTCGTATTCCGCCTCGTTATTGGTGACCGGAAACGTCAGTCTAGCGGTAAACGGGATGTGGGACCCATGGGGAGTCGTGATGATCGCCCCGATGCCACTTCCGTAAGAATTAATCGCCCCGTCAAATATCAATTTCCACTGGGATTTCCTGTCTGGCCCCTCGTCGGGCAACGATTCATCATAATCCTTCACTTTGAGAAACATGATATCCTCATCGGGGAATTCAAATTTCATCGGCTGATAGTCCTCGATCGGCTGTTCGGCAAAGTATTCAGACAATACGCTTCCCTTGATGGCCTTCTGGGAAACATACTGAGTATCATATTCTGTCAACACCATTTGCCATCTGGCAATCCTGCCCGAAAGCGCTTGTTTCTCGAAGACGTACTTGATCGGATCCATCTTCGAAATTAGCATGGTTGTGTGATTGAGCATGTACTGTCGTAAACGTTTGGCAGCCCAGGCTAGTGCACAACATGTCTTCTCCAACATCGAGTAACGAAATTCACAATCTGTGAGCTTTTTACTCAAATAGTAAATGGCATGCTCCTTCCTGCCCGTCTCGTTGTGCTGACCGAGAACACACCCAATACTATTCTCAAGAACTGTCAAGTACATGATTAAGGGTCTTCCGGCCACTAGGGGTATCAATATTGGAGGTTCCTGCAGATACTGTTTTATCTTATCAAATGCCTTTTGGCAATCCTCGTTTCAGATAATCGCCTGATCTTTCTTTAGCAGTTTGAACATCGGTTCACACGTGGCCGTGAGCTGAGAAATAAACCTTGCAATGTAGTTTATTCTGCCCAGGAAACCACGAACTTCTTTTTCAGTCTTTGGTGCTGGCATTTCTTGTATCGCCTTTATCTTTGAAGGATCAACCTCAATGCCTCTTTCACTCACGATAAACCCCAGTAGTTTTCCAGACCGTACTCCGAAAGTACACTTGTTAGGATTCAGCCTCAACTTGAACTTCCTAAGCCTCTCAAAAAGCTTCAGCAAATTGACCAGATGTCCCTCCTCCATTTGGGACTTTGCAATCATGTCATCAACATAGACTTCAATCTCATGATGAATCATATCATGAAACAAAGTAACCATTGCTCGTTGGTAAGTGGCCCCTGCGTTCTTCAGACCGAAGGGCATTACCTTGTAGCAAAACGTTCCCTAAGGTGTGATAAACGTAGTTTTCTCCATGTCCTCCGGCGCCATCTTTATCTGATTGTAGCCGGAGAAGCCATCCATGAACGAAAATATGGAGAACTGAGCTGTATTGTCGACCAACACATCAATATGAGGGAGCGGGAAATCATCTTTAGGGCTCGCCCTATTCAAGTCCCGATAATCGACGCACATTCGTACCTTACCGTCCTTCTTCGGTACAGGCACTATGTTGGTGACCCACGGAAGGTAAGTAGTGACCGCTAAGAAGCCAGCATCAAGCTGTTTCTGCACTTCTTCTTTGATCTTGACGGCCATATCTGGTCATGTCCTCCTGAGCTTCTGCTTAACGGGAGGACAATCTTCTCGCAGTGGCAAGTGATGGACCACGATGTCAGTATCAAGTCCGGGCATATCCTCGTATGACCAAGCAAAGATGTCACTATACTCTCTCAGCATCTCGACCAGTCTCTGCTTGACATCACTCTGCAGTGCGGCCCCTATCCTGACGTTCCTGAGCATTTCCTCAGAACCCAGATTCACAATCTCAATCTCTTCCTTGTGAGGCAGAATAACTTTCTCCTCTTGTTTCAACAAGCGGACCAACTCTTCGGGAAGGTCTTTGTCTTCATCAATCTCTTCTTCGGCTTGATAGATCGGGCAATCGAAGTCGAAGTGAATCGTAGAAGGTCCAAAGTCGATGTCATCTGCTATGTGGATCCTGCAATAACAAGGGTTAAGCTTAAGAGAAGGATATGCAGGTTAGCACAAACCCTATTGCCATTTTATTGTTTTTCAAAACAAATATAAAACATGAATAACAGAGATCACAACATTTGAATGCGAAGAAACACGCCTTTTGATTTATTGGTAAAATGCATGTACATAATCAAACAAGGCCCTGACAATAAAACCACTATGCCCCGGGTAGGACATAGGGTTGTACAATAATTGGAGAAAGTAAATCATTACTCTTTACCTGTCACTTGGATGGTATCCCTGACAGACCAGTTGTTGAGGCTCTGGCCTGGTTTGCTTGGCTGGATCCAAGAGTCTAGGTCGCAATCACTGTCTTCGCCGTCTTCAGACACTACGTTGACACTTTCAAATATCACCCCCGCCACTGGTAAACTGGATCGGCCTTTTACTTCGCGATGCACTGTGAGAAGAGGAGGCTTCAGCCGTAGGAGAGTATCCTAACCCAAACCTGTTCTGTTTGTTGGGTAATTCTAGAACCTGCCCCCAGCCTGGGGTAGATCCGACTTGAACAACGGCCCGAGCTTCCTTGAAGGAAGAAAGAGTCATCTCTGGTTTTTCAGTCATTACGGGAGCCACGTCCTTGACTTTAACAGCTTTGAATGCTTGACATAAGGTTTTGTGGATTTCCCCATCCATCTCAACTATTTGAAGGACGACAAATGGGTCACCATTATGTCTTCCTCGCCACATACAGTTACGATGCTGCCCCCTACAGCATACTTGAGCTTCTGGTGCAACGTGGAGGTCACGACACCAGCAGAATGGATCCATGGCCGGCCTAAGAGACAGCTGTAGGCAGGCATGATGTCCATAATATAGAAGACTGCGTCGAAAGTTTCCGGCCCAACTTGGATTGGCAGAGTTACCTCTCCAAAGACATGACGCTTGGTTCCATCGAAAGCCTTCACAACCAGATCACTGGGTGTGCAAATCAATCCTAGAGTATCTAACTTCATTAATGCCTTCTTCAGAAGAACATTGAGCGATGACCCAGTGTCCACCAACACATGAGCCATAACTGTTCCCCTACACTCTATCGAGATGTGCAGGGCGCTGTTGTGGTTTCTTCCCTTTGGCGTCAGCTCCAGGTCAGTGAACCTTAACCCGTTTCCAGCATTCACGTGGGCTACTACCCCTTCGAACTGGTCGACCGAGATCTCCTGCGTTACATACGTGGCATTCAAAACCTTTAACAGCGCGTTACAGTGTGACTCCGAACACAGCAACAAAATTAGGATGGAAATTTTCGAGGGTGTTTGATGGAGGTGATCCACGATCTTGTAATCACTCTTCTTGATTAACCTCATGAACTCTTCAGTGTCCTTTACAAGTAAGTCCTTCTCTACCCCACGAGGGGTTTCCTCAACGACTTTACTCTTTCCCTTATCAGTTTCCTCAGCTTTGTCTGCTTTGTCCACCACAATCTCAGGAGGAGCAAATACTCTTCCGCTGCGCGTGATTCCGCCAATTCCCACTAGGTTATCCACCGACTTCCCAGATGGTTCTAGTTCCAATTTCTGTCCGTTACAGTAGACGTCTGCCCCATAGTGCCATGGGACAGCATTGGTACTTTCAAAAGGTATCGGCCCAGCTTTGGTGATGGTAATTGTGGGCAGCCTGAGTGTAGAAATGGTTATCGTCTGGCGAGGGATAGTGATGGTGGCAACCTCATCATCCTGCTTCAGCATTACCTCTCCAGATCCACATTCGGTCCTTCGGCTAAACTGCAAGATTCCTTCGGTCATCAAACTCTGAATCCCCTCTATCAACTGTTCACATCCATCAGGATGAGTCGCACAACCCATACACAGTTCACTACAGCCCGGAAAGAAGCCTCTCTTCATCAGCTTGGCTTTAAAGAAGCTAAGCGGTGTCTTCAAATCCTTGGCATCAGTCAACACATCTAAATCCTCTTCTTCAATAATGGTATTCACCCCACCTCCCCTATGATTCGGCATAGGGTTCTTTGTGACATTCGGCACATTATCTGAGAAATTGATGATCTTAGCATCCACCATATCTTGCACCTTGTGCTTGAAGGCTTTGCAGTTTTCTATCGTGTGGCTGGGTTCCCCTGAGTGAAAATCACACGTTGCATTCGCATCATAACCCTGTGGAGGTGCCCCTGTCAAGGGAGCCAGGGTTCTTTTCTGGACCAGCTGTAACTAAAGCAGAGTTTGTAACAGCTGAGCCCTGTCAAGGGAGCCAGGGTTCTTTTCTGGACCAGCTGTAACTAAAGCAGAGTTTGTAACAGCTGAGCATAAGACATGGGCGGCGTCTCGAGGTGACGACTTGACAGAGGTGCCCTGTTCTGATACTTTCTGTACCCTTGCTGATTTGGCTGCTGCTGCTGCGACTGCTGCTGAGGCTGGTGGTTGCTGGACAACAGGGATGGTTATGCTAGCCACCTGCTGGCGTTGGCCCTTACCTTTCCTTCGAGCGTTTGATACGGCGCTCGTCTCTCTCCTTCACGCCTTTTGTTACCGTAGGATTTATTTCCTCCTCCAGCTGAGGATATATCACCACCTTGAATTTCCCCCAATTTGATCCCATTCTCGACGTGCTCGCCGGGTAATCGATGAGATCTGAGAACTCCCTGACATACCGCTGACTAGTTTCTCGTAATAGACCCCCGGGAGAGTGGCTACAAACATTTCAACAAGCTCTCGTTCAACTCAATCGGCAGCTGAACTCTAGCTGCTAATTCACGCCATCGTTGGGCGTATTCTTTGAACCCCTCGTTGTTCCTCTGTGACAAGTTCTGCAGCTGAACCCGGTTCGGAGCCAAGTCACTGTTATACTGATAATGGTGCACGAAGGCCTCAGCAAGTTCCTTCCACGTGCGCACACTGGTGGGGTTCCAAGCTCATGTAACCACTCTAGGGATGGCTCGAACAAGCTATCCTGAAAGAAGTGCATCAGCAACTTCTCGTCTTCAGAGTGAGCAGACATCTTTCGGTAGTATGACCTTAAGTGAACACGAGGGCAAGTGGTTCCCTTGTACTTCTCAAAGCCGGGTACCTTGAATTTAGGAGGCACCTTGAAATCATAAATCATATCCCAATTTAGACGTGCTTCAGCGGTCAGTTCTCATTCAGCACTTCTCTGTGAGAACAAATCTTCTTGACGATCTTCTAGCCACGGCTGAGGCTCATACAGAATTCCAGCACCTGTGTTGCCGTTGCCTAGTCCAGTGTTGCCATTAGCTTCAAAATTTCCATTACCGACACCAGTCGTATTACCATTGAGCCCGATGTTAGTGATCACATTGCCGTTACCACTTCCATTCCCCCCGGTCACGGGGATGCCACCCTGAGGAGTTTTAACAGGTGGAGGGGTTGGAACATTCCCACCATGGAGTACACCGTTGCTGTCAACCCTTGAGATCAGAGGCTGGACCAATGTTCTGAGCTGGTCTTGGCCGTTGGCAACCACTTGCATGAGCTCCATGAAGCGGTTCATCCTCTCTCGGAGTTCCTGAATGTCAGTTTGCACTTGTTCCATTGCTCTAGCTTGATTCGCTCTGGTTGGATAGTGGTGGATCGGTCTTCGATCAATCCTGGAACAACCTGCACACACAAAGGGTTAGAAAAAACGACAAGGTGCTCGTTATGCAAATGCTTCATGCAAATGCAAACGTGTGTCTGTGCCTTGGGGAGATTCCCCCCCCCCCCCCCCCCCCCCCGATCCTAGTTTCTGAGACAAATAAAGTCTATGATCCAATCATGGAAAAGAAATCCTCATATATTCATCTGAAAAGCCCGCTCGGGTAGCGTACAACTGTAATCACATACAACTGAAGCAATAAGGCATGACCCCAACCAACAGACCTGGCGGTGATCAGCATATCAATGCATAAAATGTACAAAAAAGAGATACAAAAGATCAGGCGCGGCCACGGGCACGAAAATCTTCTATCAAATTCTTTGTAGCGGGGTGATCTGACTGAGCAAGCAAACCCCGGGCCAGCAGGTCCCTCTGACTGATGGATTTTGGGAGGTTCTCGGCAACGCTCCTAGAAATACCTTCTACAGAATGGTTCTCGACTCTTCTCCTTTTAGCATCAGCTCGGAGTTGAGAATCTTGCAAATCCGTCTCGGCCTCAGCCAATCTATACTGGACGTCATGTCGCAGGGAGGCTTCGGCCTCTAGGTTCTCTTCTTTCACCATAATCTGAGCTTCTAGCTCAGCCACCCGCTGCTTCAGCCTTTCTTCCCGCTCTTTGTACTTGGCTATGGTGCTGCTCCAGACCCTTTCGTATTGGGTTAACTTCCGGTACACTCTGTCCAGATCCTGTTTCTTGGTTGTCAACACGCCATGTACTGACTTCAGATCCAGCCCCAGACGTTCCCTAGCATCAGTTTCTTTGGTCAGGTTAGAGCCTAGACGGTTGATCATCTCAGTCTGCTTCTTGCAAGTATAAACGGCTTCACTTTTCTCTTTCCGAAGTTGAGCGATCTCTTTCTCCAACTCTTCGTTGGCCTTTCGTAGCTCTTCCTTCTCTTGGAGTACCTAGTTGAATTTCTGAATATCAACTGTAGTAGGCTCTTTGTACACGGGAGCATATAATGGTTCTACAGCAGGAAACAACATTAGAAACTTGGCGGCCCATTCTCGAATCCAAGTCACATACGGATCAAAGGCCTTGTTGTTGCTTTTTCCCAGCAAGACTTTCCCCTTCTGGTGAATTTTGCTCCAAGCATTCCGTACCTTGACCAAAGTGTCGCCTTCAAGCAACCCTGTGAGATACAGAGATTCCCGTATCTCTTCCTCTTCAGGAGGACCTCGTAGTGCATACCCAAATTTTCGTACTAGCAGAGATGGATTGTAGTTGATACATCCATTCCTTCCGACCAAGGGGACGTTCGGAAAGCCACAGCAGCTATGTACAATATCTTTGCCCAGCAAATCTCTATCAAACCAGATAATATTGTCAGCAGTTAGACCCATCAACCGTGCAGACCAGGGTGAAGACTCAGCAGAATCAATGAAAGGCCCCGACTTAGGAAGATGGCTAGCAAACCACTTATACAGTAGAGGAGCACAAAATGCCACGTTCTTTCCCTTTCTGTTTTCGTTCTTGCTGTGAACTGAATGGTAGACGTCTCCGAGGAGAGTGGGCACTGGATTCCCGGAGGCAAATATGTGGAAAGCGTCCATGCTTATGAAGTCCGGATGACTTGGGAATAACATGATCCCATAGATACAAAGGGCTAAGAAGGCATTGAACACATCCCACCGACCCTTCTCGGCAAACTTTCGGGCCTTTTCCATCAGGAAAGGCAAAAGGAAACCATGAACTCCAATCTTTCTGGATACCATCCCTTCCAATTCAGACTCATCTACATAAAGAGCGTCAGTCAGCTTACTCAATTTGGGTTCACCCTCAACACGGTAATAAGGCATTTGATTCATCAAAGGCACCCCTAACAGGTCAGAGTACTCCTCCAGGGTCGGAGCTAGGACATAGTCTGGAAACACAAAGCATCTGAGCTGTGGGTCGTAAAACTGCAGCAGGGCGTAGAGGCCATTCAACTCGTACGTAGGAAGCTTATACACAATACTCAGAAGTCTCCCATAACTCTGTCTGAAACTCTCCATCACTGTCTTATCAGCCAAAGAAATCAAAGCTCGCAATTCTCGGATGTCAGGTGTTGGTAGCTTGTAAGCCACAGTCTTCTTTAGAGATGCCATATCTGCCGTGAGGATCAAGATCACTAGAACCAGGGGAGAAATATGCACCTGCAACACAGGCACACGTTAATGACATGCAAATGAGGATGCAAACAATGCAAAATGCAATCATGCAGCAGGAGATCAAGACAACTGTGCGGTTGAAGAGATGAAGGTTCTGTATCAACAGAACCACAATACTGCTCTGTCAAGAACAACCATATCTCTAAGGAGAAGAAACCCCTTATACCAGTCCAAAAATTTGCTTTGTCAAGAACAACCATACGTCTGATGAGAAGAAACCTCTGATACCAGACCAAAAATCTGCTCTGTCAAGAACAACCATATATCTGATGATGAGAACCTCTGATACCAACAAAACTGATTCACTATCAAGAAAACCAGGTAATCTGAAGGTTAAGGTTTCCTGCAACAAACCCGACCCTGCTCACAGGTATGGACCTAATCACGGAAAAGGTTCGGCATCCTATGCGGTCATCAGCGTCACAGACTTTCAAGAAACGATGATACGATACCCAGAAGGTGTGGCAACATCATCTCTTGAAGCGGCCTCACTTAGCTGAATTCCAAATGATCGGTTCCCAGAGTCGACAATCCTCAGATCCAACAACCCCTCGAGTCCAAAGGACCGATAGGAAGCCATCAAAGAGAACCTCATCTGAGTGTGGATTACATGGGAACAGCTGCAAGCAAAGCAATCACGTCCTCCACTAACCCACTCTAATACTATGTAGCTCTCAAGCCTGGGTCTGGCTTCTCACTCATCAGAATGCCTCTCCCACAACAGTACAGATAATCATATCATGCTGAAAATAAAGTGCGGGAAATAAATGCGATAAATAAACACAACCCAACAAGTAATCATACAAGCGCTAGGATTGACTCTCGCAGGGGACGTTGGATCCCCAGATTGACTCGCATAAGGGACGTTGGATCCCTAGGAAACTATTAAGTACCCATCAGAGTCGCCAGCTGTCGCTCCTGCGAAAATAAGGTGCTGGCAAAACAGAAGAGTCGCCACCTTTCGTTATTTATCCCTCAGAGCGGGAAAGGAAACGATCAGAAAAACCTGACGAAAAGGTATAAGACAAGGTCATCGCAACCATTGTCTGGATTCGGGAGTCGGTTACGCAAGGGGAAGGTATTAGCACCCCTCATGTCCATCGTACTCGATGGGATCCACGCTTGTTGGGTTTATCTGACGAGTTTGTTTTATCTATCTACCTATCAAGGCCAGTCTGAAAAAAAAAGAAAGTGACTCGGCAAAGCGTCGCACTTTATGCCTACGTATTCTCATCAGAGAATGAGAAATTAGAGTTAACGTAGTTCGGCTAACTACGGGTTGCAGGGAGGTGGCTCGCCAATACATCAGTATTGTGCCTACGTACTCTCAACAGGTATGAGAGATCAGAGCTTACATAGTTCGGGATAATACGGCTTACGGGAATTCAGATTCATCTGTTTTATCGAGTAGGGTTAACAAACAGTTCTAGCAGTTTGGCGTACGCAGCTCAACCCTTGGAGACTTAGGCGTTACCGTTTGCGGTAGAACTGGAAGTTAACGACACTCTTTTCTTCAGAAAAGCTTCCTTTGAATTATGGGCCCACGGGGCAAAAGGTTTGAAGTTCGTTTTCTGTCTTTTACAGAAGAACTGTTTTTTAGTCGTCTGTAGTTTGTACAGCACTAGAGACTATGACCTGGAACGAATGCGTCGCATATCGTCCAAAGGACGTATACTAAACATTCTAGACGATTGAGAGGAGGCCGCTCAATTATCATTACCCAAGTAGCTTAAGGCTCGTATCGCGCTTATACTAACTTGCCTTTATTACATTTTTTACTGTTGTTTTAAGATGAAAAGAGAGAACAGGCTCAACTAAGGGGAGACTATCAAGTCCTAATGTTGTCATGCCAAGGATTCATCCTATGGTTGAAGTTTGAAACAGGGATCTCCTAGAAGTTATCATGCATAGGTTTCAACCTAAAGTTCTAATCATCACTTCCTTATCAAAGGAAGTGAGATTCCTAGGGGATCATGTCAATGATAAACAGAAACAGATAAAAAACATCAGCTTAAACCATAAACAATAAATGACTGTAAAATGCATGCAATGCAAGTGAGGGAGGAAATGTGTGCGGGGCATCAACCTCCACAAGCTCATCTCAACCTCAAGCCAGATATGAATAACTGCAATCATACATAAAAAATAAAATGCATCAAGCAAAACACAAACCACATAGGCAAGGGAGCTAGGCTCTACCGAATACCCGCAAGCAAAGCCATACAGTAAAAATACAAGCAGGGGAAGCAACTCAACCTCTAGTGCAATCGTGCTCCTAGCTTAACACAATCTAAACATGAACTTATTCTAATATATCAAGCAAATCGCATAAGTCACATCAATACAGTTGCACAGAAAGCAAACAGACAGAAAAGAAAGCAGATCAACAGCTTCCACAGCTTCACAGCAAAAGCAATCCTCTGACAACAGTTCAGTCCTCAGTCTATAACTGTTCTTCAAGGCTCTCATCTTCAATAGCAAGTATCAACTTGATTCTTCAAGCTCTCAATGCATCAATAACAAGCATCAACTTGTTCTTCATCTCCTTCAAGCTTCAGCTCTCAATTTGATCTCCTTCACACAAGTGTCAACTTGTTCTTCTTGATCTTCAAGCTTCAGCTCCAAGGGCAGTCTTCAAACAAAGGGGAAGTGAAACCTCTAGCATCTTCAATCTTCTAACAAGGAACTCCATCCTCTAGCAAGGGAGAAAGATTCATCTAACAAGAGCAAGGTGGGGATAGGGAGAAGCAAAGTGAAGACCAAAGGTCACCTCTAAGCACTCCACCATCAAGGAAAGGAACCCTCAAAGGTTCTACCAATTTGTGAGGAGCCACTCATCCTACCAAAGGAGGGATGAGGCCTTCACAATGGGACCTTACATCATAGGGAGGAATGGAAGTGATCAACATCTTCCATGTTTCATGAAGGAAGAAAATCTATTCTAAGAGATCTCCCTAAAACCCTAATCCTTAACCCTAAACAAACTACACCAAAGGGAGAGAAATCTTCAAGTCCAAGCTCCACCATGCATTCCACAGCAGCCCACACAAGTCTTCATCATTCTCCAAGAGCAAGAGAAGCAAAACCCTAATCTAAGGGAACTAAAGAAATCATTCTAGTTGAGTTAGCAAGTTAGGATCACCTAAAACCTAGTATTAAAGTTAATCCTAACTAAAATACTAAAACCAATTGTAAAATTCTACAAAAATAACTATGGGAACCTAAGTCAATCATGACTCTACCATGCAAAATCCAGAGGTTAAATCATCCAAAAAGTCCTAGAATTGAATCCTAAACTATGGGGTACTAAGGTTAAACCCTAAAACTAGAGCACCTAAAGTCCAATACAAAAAACATCCCTAAATTTCTTCACAAAAATGTGAGAAAATTACTACATGATCATGCACATCTAAAATAGCTACACACAGAAAATCAGTCCAAAAATCATCATCAAATGATCACACAAAAATCCACAAGTCAAGGTATCAACCATTATGAATTATTATCAAATAAAAGTACAAAAAATGCAATTAAAATAAAAAATGCATGAATTCCTAATCTTTTAATTGCCTAAATTTCTAGACTCACTCATGAGTCAGGGGAAAAAAACCTGGATCAAATTGACTAATTTTTCTATTTATTATGAATTATTCTTAAACTATATGAAATAACAAAAAATAAAGAAAATACAAGAAATTAATAAATCCTGCGTATCAAATAGCAATCCAACAATGTGTATTTCACGAGCTGGGCCAAAAGTAGGGTGTGATTAGAATCTGAATCCTTAAGCCCAGAACGTTTCCAATTAATGAAACGTTGCGTTTCATCTCAAGCAAGTCTTCAGACTTTTCACCAAATCGTGGCCGTGCAAACGTGGGTTGAGTCAAAGTCAAGATGCTATCCAACGTCTCACATGCTTCGTCCCCAAAATTCAAATTATATGGAGGGAGAACTCAGACGGTGGCCTGAGCTGCAGCGCCACTGTCTTCTCCGGCGGGGTATACACCACAAATCATCAATTCTTGCAATCAAACACTCTAACTCACTCAATTTTTCTCACTGAATCCAAATCCAATCTCCAAATTCTCTCAATCATCCTCTAGCTTAAAATCCGATCAAAGTTTCAGAAATCACTCAAATCTTGATTCTCATCTTTCTTAAAACTAATGGAACTAATGGAAACTACACTCATCAGAGATCACATTTCACTATCCAAACATGAATAACACTCCAAGAATCGTGAGAAATCCATCTCAACAGAAATTGCACAACACCTAGCATTGTCTCTATCCATCAGTTTCTTGACCTAGAATCCATCTATATCATACTATGATCCTAACCACATGAAGGTTTCTACATATCTCCCTATAAATTATGCAAGAAGTTGATTTGTACCAACCTGTTTTCAGATGAAGAACAGTCACACTCCTTGCTCGATTCAGCCTTCATTATGATCCAGACTCACTCCAAATCTTCCTCTGAAGCTAATGCACACCTTGATTTGGCTTGATTTTCCTTCAAACTCCAAATACAATTTCTGTTTTCACCTCTGATTTTTCACTTGCTCTCTCTGCAACCAGCATCAATCTTCTCCAAAAAGCTTGCTGAACACACTCTAATGGTTATATAGAAGCTAAAGGAATCATCCAGAACCTTCTGTAACCTTCCATATGAGATTTTCATTTTCAATTTCTCCTTCAAAATACCATGTGCAACAGTCGTGTATTTTCTCTGTTCTGGCCTGAATTTGCTTGCAATCATCATCTCATGAGATATTGAATTGGTTGGTGGTGATTATTCCCTTGTTTGCAATCCAATGATCCAAGTTTGATATGTTACTTCATCATGAAGTAACAAAATGGAAGTGCATGAATTTGACCTCAAACCAAAAATGTAATATTGCCATTGTTTCCAAAATGTATTTTCTAATCAAATTGACCTATAATTTTGCCTTGTTTGGACACAAATCAATTTATTTGATTTTTTTTGCCTTTTATGCCTTTTTAATCTTTCCTTTTCAAAATTTTCTCAAACCACATCCTTCCTTGAGCCATTTAATGTCTCCTTTATGTATGGCTGAAGTTAAAACATCATTTTGAGCAACTTTCAAGTTGAACAAAATTCCATTTAAGGTGCCTAAAGTGGTGAAATTGAGCCATAACCAAAATGACCTATAATCACAACATTCCCAAAATACCCTTAAATTGTCAAAGACATAACTTGAGTTATACAAATCCTATCATGGACTTATAGAACTCTTTAGAAATATAAGAGAATAAAGAACAACATTCATGTTGACCAAAAGTTCATAGAAATCATCCTTCTAGGGCAAAAGTGTCATGCAAGTTGGGTAACTTTCAAGCTCCAAATTCACATTCCTCAGATGACTTGTAACTTGTCTGACTCATAACTTGAGTTCTATAAACCCTATCAAGGACTTCTAGTACTCAAATTAAAGCTACGCTCATGCCCTACAACAATCATGTTAGGGTCAAGATGAGATGACAATCATATCTTAAGTTAAATTGGCTTGAAGTCAGGGGTCAAGCCAGGGGATTTTACACTATCAAGTCTTAGAAACCCTAGCCTGAAACTTCTCAAACTCTTCAATCATGATAAGTTAACCTTGGAATCATCCTTATAACATCTCAATGTATCAATCCATGATCACATGGCTCTTGAATTAGGTCTCAACCTCCTTCAAATCCTCAATTGACTTAGGGTTGACCCAGTCAAACCCTAGCTGCACCAATCATGGCTGAGGCTTCTTAATCTTGCACAATGACCTGTCTAGGCCTCAAATTGATCTTCAACACTTATCATGAGCTCTCTTAAGACCTCAGGTCCATCTCCATGACCTCAGAATCATCTGATGGCTTCCCACAACTCTCAAGTTAGGAGACCTACACACTCTTGGTTTCAACCACTCTTTCTGAGGATCTTTTAACTTCTCTGACAAGGATATCAACCCTTGAACACCTGAATAAGCCTCCCAGCTAGCTTCAAAGTCTTGTGTAGCCCTTGATTGGTAATCATACCTCTTGATCTCCTGCATACATGTCAATGAAATGCAAATGATAATGCTAATGTGCATGAAATGAAACATAAGCTAGGTAAAGAAATGTTGGGCAAATTTTGGGGTGCAACAATCAAACACGTGTCACTTAGTTTCTTAATATTGGGAACGGTTGAGTGTACAAAGTTGAGGCGCTGTTTTAGGTAACTGTTTAAATAATTAAAAGTTCTCGCCCCCCCCCCCCCCCCATGTTGTCAGATCATTAAATGCTTTAAATCATTATTTTCTTTTTGATTTGATTTATGTTTTATTTAATGTAAGTAACTGTTGAAGGCGTGCTTGTTTTATTTTGTGCCCTAATTTGTTCCTTTATATTCCACAACGTCACACTTCTCACACCTTTATTCTATCACACACCTTTTATGCATTTTGGTCTGCTTCACTGTTTTCTCTTCTCCTCTAAACCTAAACGAAACTCATGTCATCTCACAAGTTCATCAATGGCAACTTCGTCTTCATCTTCTCAAAAGTTAGGTTCTACAATGGTTGGATCATCTACATCACAAATGGGTAAAAAAACTTACGAAGAACTAGAACAAACTCTTCTCACACCGGTTGAAAAATTAGAAGTTCTTTGTGAGTTCATGGTGGATTTTGAATGTATTGCAAAGAATGGCTTTGATCTTCGTCCAACTGTAACTTTTCAAGGATGGGTTAAGTATTTTGATAGATTGGTTGGTCCAGTTTTTCCTCATTTGGTAAAGGAATTCTGGATACATGCAAAGGTTTGCGCTAAGTTCATATATTCATCTGTTTTGGGATAAGAAATCATAATCACCGAAGATATGATTCGTAAACTAATTGGGTATGAAGAAGAAGAAGGTATTAGGAACATCCTTGCAGGACGTGTAGACATGGCTGAAGTGTTCACTAAAGTGTTTACCTCTGGGATGCCTTCAAGCAAGATTAAGGATCTAAAGACTCACTACAAGATCAGGGAAAATATTTTTCTGGGCTGCATTCACCACAGAAAAGCTTCAAACTCTCCAGACTACATTAATACAGAGCAGCTATATTTTATGTACTGTTTCGGAAGTAATATCAAGGTGGATTTGCCACATCTGTTGTTTAGTCATCTGTGGAACCATGTGAACATGTCCAGAGAAGTTATTAAAACCAAACATCAGAAGATCAGGGATTGGATCCCCATGGGAAGATTGACCTCTGATGTACTCACTGAGAATGGCTTGGTAGCTCATATGACTGAGGCTGGTCTGACAGAAGAATTAGTTCGAATACTTGGGAAGCCTCTGGATGGCAAAAGCCTTCAAAGGATGAAGTTGGTGGAAAAACTTTCTTCTGATCCAGTTAAGGTAAACTCAGCTGAAGTACGCAGAAGAAGAGTCTTAGTGGATGACTTTCCATTGTTTACTGCAGAGGAGCCCAAGGAAGCTCTGCTTCATTACATTACTTCTTGTCTGGAAGATGGCACTCCTATGCCACCTGATCTGATAAAACGTGCTTCTGAACCTGCTCCAGAAGTGATTAGAAGAAGAGACGTAAGAAGAGAAAGGTCTCTGAAGAAGGTCCTTCTAAGAAAACTTCTACAAGCTCTAAGAGGAAAGCCTCTGAAGAAGACTCTTCTGTGAAGGCTAAACATTTCAAGCACTCAAATAACCCTCCTGCTGGTTTATCTCCAATTCTGGAAACTGTGACAGAAACTCCAACATTTCAACCTCCTCCTCCCTATGACCCTACTCCTACTCCCTCTCATCAACACATCTCTTACGAACATTTTTCATCTGAAAATGTTCATTTATCTGTTTCCTCTCCTCACCCACAACCACAAACTTCTGAACCTGATACCACATCTGTACCATCCACACCATCTTTCAACATCCATCAGCAAACTAACTCTGCTGAAATCCCCTCAACAAACCAACCAAATGCCTCAATCCCCTCTAAACCTGAACCTGAAATCCTTGATATCCAACCTCTTATGACCGTTCACCCAATTTTATCTGGATCATCTGACTCATCTGATTCATCAGATTCCTCTGACTCTGACCTATCAGATGCTACCTCACCACCACATAACTCCCCTAATCATTCTGTTGAAATTTCCTCTCCCACTCTCACTCCTACTTTCATTCCCTCTCTTTCTACAGTTGAACCTTCATCCCTTTCTAAACCTTCTAAACCTTCATCCTTTTCCAAACCTTCAACCTCTGATAAACCTTCTTCCTTAGATGCCCTTAGGCAATCATTCTTAGAGGCCTACCTTAAGCCTAAACCTAACCCAGATGTTGCTACTCTGTTATCCAGTTTTGAGACAAAACTGCAGATGTGGTTTTCTGCAGTAAGGGAAAAGCGCCTCACAAGCATGAATCATCATGATTCTGAAGTCATCTGAATTGCCTTCAGAAAGAGATTCACCTCTGTATCTATGATGCTTCAAGATGTTTTCTCTTCAGATGCACAGGAGAAAGTTGCTGAATATATGGAACGTGCAAAACTCTGTGTCAGAAACACTCCCACTCTGTATCTGGAAAACACACCTGTAAAGGTTGTGTCTTCTTCATTTGAAGAAACTACTACTGTGCTTCAAACTGGAGAAGATCCTCAGACTAAAGAAGTTATCCCATATGCTCTGGTTACTAAAGAAACTCTTGTCTCTAGTCAGCCTTCTGTTATGAGTTTAGAAAATGCATCTGATTTAGTGGTCTTAGAGAATGCTCCTACGTCTGTGGTTATTCTAGATTCAACAGAATTGAAGAAAGATTCTGAAGATATGCAAGACAAGTTTGCTAAGCTAGAAGCAACCAACAGTGAGATTAAGTCTTGGATGGATAAGCAAGAGAAGACTATAGAAGAGATCAAAGAATGGATGGTTAAGCAAGAAGAATCTACATCTGAGATCAAGACCTGGATGGAAAAACAAGAAACCTCTACTTCTGAGATGAATGAGCTTCTAAAGTTTTTAGCCTCTCGTTTATCTTAGTTGTTTTGTTTGTTTGTGCACTTTTGTGATATTTTTGCTTGTTTTGTTTATCTTCTGAATTTTATCAATATATATATATATATATATATATATATATATATATATATATATATATATATATATATATATATATATATATATATATATATATATATATATATATATATATATATATATATATATATATATATATATATATATATATATATATATATATATATATATATATATATATATATATATATATATATATATATATATATATATATATATATATATATATATATATATATATATATATATATGTGATTATGTTTCCTCTGTTTATATCTTATATTTTCTTACTCTGAAATTTTTTATCTTAAATGATTGTGTTAAAATCACTTTTTGATATGACAAAAAGGGGGAAAAAATGGAAATTTTGATTGTTCACATAAACAGATACTGAATGGTAACTCATACATGATAAAATATAACTAATGTTGAATTCAGTGTTTCAGAGCTAAAATTTCTCATCTGATAATATCCTTAGAATTAACTCTAGACAAGGTCTGAGAAAGTCTACAAAGCTTGCTCTGACTCTGGAAAGAATACTAGTGCTGAAAGGGAAGTATTTATTTTTCTAGCAGTATTCATTTCAGGGGGAGAATCATATTCTCAGGGGGGATATATATTTTTTAGTTTTAAACAAAATTTCGTATAGTTTATGCCATCATCAAAAAGGGGGAGATTGTTAGAACACAGATTGGTTCTTAATATATCTAAATGTTTTGATGATAACATTAATGAAATTTTGTATGAAGAAAATATATACTCTAATTTTATTCAAATGTTTTTGTTTCAGATAAACATAAATAATCCTCTGAAAACAAGAATTCCTCTGAGCGAAGCTACAGAAGACTCTGAGCAAAGCTGCAGAAGACTCTGAGCAAAGCTGCTGAAGACTCTTAGTGAACTCAATGCTGTAACTACAAAGGCTCTGAAAAACAAAGTGATACATCTGAAGACTGAAGATCTGCTCTGATCTGAAGCGCTCTTCTGAAGAACTGTTTGATAGAACAAAACACGCTAAGCACTAATCTGCAAATACTCTGATGATACAAATACTCTGATGATAAAAGAATACTTTGATTGTTCAAAGAAAAGATTCGTTGGCATATTCATTGTCTTTATCCTAACGGCTCTTTCCTCTTTTGTGTATGGCACAGGAATTCAGACATAAAGGATATCTCTGAACATTCCTCTTCTGTGAAGGAAAAGTCAAAACAAGATAAAAAGTATTTGCACGCTCTGTCTACATCCAATGGTACTTTTCATTTACACGCTATTTGAGAAAGTGGAGTATTTAAAGAAGTCTCTAACAACATTTCAATGTTAACAACTCTTGAATAATTTCATTTTGAACAACTACAACGAACATACTAGAAAACTGAATAGTTTTATTTGTTCTTAACTTGTGTAAATATCACTGTTGTGATAATAGCTTTTTAGAAGCACTTAAACACACATCTTTTATTACTTTGTAATAGTTCCTTGAGAGACCAAGTTGTGGTTAAATTTCTTGAGAAGACTAAGACAGTTTGTCTTAGTGTTATCACTGTAATCAGTTTTTGATTTAGTGGATTAAGTCCTCGTTTGAGAGAGGCGAAATCACCTTGGCCGGGTGGACTAGAGTAGTTTGAGTTTAAACGAACCAGGATAAAAATACCTTGTTATTTTTCTTTATCATAGTTGTTTTTAAAACCCTTATTCAACCCCCCCCCCTTCTAAGTGTTTTTCCTACCTTCAATCTATACTCAGTTGAATTGAGGGTTTGTCGAAGTCACAACAGGCTTTGAATTCGACATACCATACTTTTTGAGAATCTTCCGTAGGTATGCCTCTTGAGATAAGCATAATTTCGACTGTTTCTATCTCTTCGGATGTCAATTCTAAGAATCCTGGACGCAACTCCCAAATCCATCATATCGAACTCCTTATTGAGTTCAGCCTTCACCCTCATTACATCTTCGACATTGTTGCTTGCTATTAGAATATCATCCACATAAAGCAACAAAATAACAAATGAATTACCAATTCGAAATCTGAAGTAAACACAACGGTCGAACTGACTTCTAATGAAACTTATGTGTGCCATGAACTTGTCGAATCTCCTATTCCACTGTTGGGGAGATTTTTTTAGTCCATATAAAGATCTATTCAATTTGCACACATAATCTTCCTTCCCTTTTTCGACATACCCTTCAGGTTGCCTCATAAGGATTATTTCATCTAGATCACCATACAAGAGCGCAATCTTCACATCCATATGTTCTAGTTCAAGATGGAACTATGCCACTGTGGCAAATAATATTCGAATGGATCTGTGTTTCACAACAGGAGAGAACACATCATTAAAGTGGACACCTTCTTTCTGAGTGAACCCCCTAGCGACCAATCTTGCCTTGTATCTCTTCCACGTCACTCCTTCAACTCCTTCCTTAACTTTGAAAATCTGTTTACAGCTGACTAACCTAGCTCCAACAGGTTTCTTCATCGGTTCTCAGGTGTTGTTATCATGAAGATATTTCATCTCATAATCCATGGCCTTCAGCCATTTAGTCTTACTTCGACTCCTCATAACTTCCTTATAGTCTCTAGGTTCTTTGTCTAGAACCTCACTTGGAGAGATTAAGGCATAAGTTATAAGATCTACATACCCAAGTCTCTGAGGTAGCTTTATGACAATCCTTTTCATATCGCTTGCTAGCAGGTAGTCAGTATCAGTCTCCTCATCTTCGACAACATCTTGAGCGTCTTCTTTGACTTTATCTGGGATACGCAGTTCAGCATCAACATACTCCACCTCAACAAGAATCTCTCCCTGTTCCAACTCTTCGTCAGCATCATCAGTTTTCTTGAAAGTCATCTCTGCTTCATTAAAAACTACATCTCGACTGGTGATACACCTCCTGTGACCTGGCTCTAGGCACCATAGCCTATAAGCTTTGACTCCTTTAGGGTATCCTATGAACATGCATTTCAGAGCTCTAGGTTCGACCTTGTCTTGCCTAAGATGAGTATAGGCTGTAACACCCTTTTCTATCCCACAAAATAAAAGGCAAAATATTCACATTTATCAAGGTAAAATATTAAATTCAATAAAAATCACCTCAAAGGGCGTACATTTCCCAATAAATCAAATATAAGTCAAAGCTCCATAAACAACGGGTTTTCTCAAAAGATATCAAAAATTGTAGCAGAACTCAAAAAGGCATAATCCAAAGTTTTCCTTATACGGGAACATAAGCAAAATAACCAAATCAAATAAAATAAGGTTTGACTCAAAGACCTCAACCCGATGTTACACTATCAGAGCATGACCCTCTAAGTCAACCACCATGGCCAACGACTCAAAACTCTGAAAATATCCTCGACGGCATCCACGGCTAAACCTGGTCATCTGCACGTTACCCACGTGGAGGCAATATTCAAACATGCAAGGTGATTAAAATGATTCATAATAATCAATATAGGAAATCAATATATAAAATGGCGTCATTTTCATATTCAACATCATCATATTCATCAAGGAACATCAAAGGCCACAACATCATAATTTACTCAAGATCATCTCATAAATGCGAATGCAACAAGACTCATGCATGTGGTACCAATCATCACAGCTTGATGGACACCGGGCCATTAACCCTCCATAGATCCCCATCAATAGGATCAATTCTACTCGAGAACCGGAGCACATCAAAATACCTCACATCCGCACAATGGAATTGAAGCCAAAGAAATCAAGGTCCTGAACCGAAGTCTGGATGCACATGAATGCATGATGCACACGTCAATAATCATCCTCATAATAACATCATAGGTGCATAATCATTCATCATAATCATCATCATCAAAATCATCATCATAACTCATATCATCATAGAATCATCAAAACTCATGGAAATATCATCATGGCTCATCAATCATTACATGATAAGAATCATCATATAATCATATATGAATCTCATAGAATTCACAGTCATACTCATATTCATTCGTCAAAGAAATCACAACATCAAAACATCAAGGCATCACTGCACAAAATCAGAATTCGTGAAACTCTGCTACGTTCGCTAGCAAGTTCGCTGTGTGAGTCTGGGGCGAGTTTCTTCACAGTGCAAGTCTGGGACGAGCTTCGTTTGCTCTGCGAAGGATTCTTCACTGTGCAAACACACGATTACAGTAAAACACTGTTACACACTAGAACCTAAAATTAACCCAAAAGTCCCACAATTCACTCCCCTAATAACTCAAAACATCCCTAAATCATCCCTGAGGTCTTACGGCGATGAAGGCACAAAGTATACGACTTATTAGGCCAATCCCGTATCATATTCACGCTCTAATTCCCATAATCGCCTTACAACTACCCCACAGTCATCAGAGTTTCTCACTATCAAATTTCCCTAAAGGGTTAAACAAATTTCAAACCAGATCTTTGGCCACGAAGGCCTAATTTCCTTTTAACCCAAATAAATCCCTATACGGTTAAAACCTCACAAATAGGATTTGGCCATGAAGGCCTAATTCCCTTTATCTCAAAATCAGCCTCAAACCCTTTAAACCCTTAAATCGGCCTTAAATACATTGAAATTATACATTGAAAATAATGAAGGCAATACTCCCCATACCTTAATTGCTCACTCTAAGCCTTCTCTTTGACTTTCAGAAAACCTTTCGAAACTTTTTCCTCAAACCTCCTCCTCAGAGATCCGGTCTCAATTCCTTTTAACGGTCTAACAAGAATGAATCCTAATCCCATAAAAATTCCTTTTTTGTTAAACCTAACCTTGCGCCTTAAAATTGAGCTTTCCAATATTACCCTCACTAATTCCTCCTCAATTGTCCAATTTGCACTTAGTTAACTTATATTTATTTAAATTAATAATAATACCAATATATTCATATTATATACTAATTATTTAAATAAATAACCAAAAATCCATAATTCTCAATATTTCACACCAACCACCGAAAATCACCAAAAATGCGAATATTCATATTTAAATAAATTAAATAAATATTCCAATAAATTTGGGGTGTTACAACTCTCTCCCACTTAAAAGAGTTTTCGCCCTCGAAAATTGCCTCAAGGAAACATAGTCAGATACGACTCCCTCATTTGATCTTCACGCTTCCAAGTCTAACTCTCTCCAGCTGGTCCTCCCAAAACTACCTTTACCAAGGAAATCTCTTTATCTCGTAGTTGCTTCACTTCTCGTTCATCAATCCGAACTGACAATGCCTCAACAGTCAAATTATCTCCCACTTTTACATCATCTAACTTAATCATATGTGACGGATCTGAAATGTACTTCCTCAACTGAGACACATGAAACACATCATGCAAATTCAGAAGCGATGGCGGTAAAGAAATCCGACATGCTACTTCTCCCATGCTTCCGCTGTGCCACTCTGATATGGACCAACAAAATATGGTGTGAGCTTTCGAGACTTCAAAGCTCGACCAACACCAGTTACCGATGTAACTCTCAAAACACGTAATCTCCATCTTGAAATTCAAGTGCTTTCATCCTTTTATCATGGTAATTCTTTTTGACGAATCTGCGAAACTTTCATCTTTTCTTGGATCCTCTTGATCTTTTCAATCGTCTCTTGCGCAATCTTAGGTCTGAGTACAACACTCACACCAGACTCATACCAACACAATAGAGTCCTACACTTCCTTCCATACAAAGCCTCATACGGTGCCATTCCAATACTATAATGATAACTATTGTTGTAGGTAAACTCAATCAATGACAAATGACTATCCCACGGTCCTCCTTGATCCAACACACAAGCTCTCAACAAATCCTATAAAGACTGGATAGTTCTCTCTGTCTGTCCACCCGTCTGCGGATGACAGACAGAACTCAATCTCAACATGGTACCCATAGTTGTCTGTAAGCTCTCCCAGAACCTCGATGTAAATCTCGGATCTCTATTCGATACAATACTTGAAGGAATACCATGCAGTTTCAAAATCTCGTCAATATACAATTCGGCCAGCTTCTGTAACGAATAATTGATCTTCATCGGTATAAAATGAGTCGATCTAGTCAATTTATCAACAATCACCCAAATTGAATCATATCCTTTCAAAATCATCGGTCGACCTGTCACAAAATCCATAGAAATGTTATCCTATTTCCACTCTGGAATATTCAACGGTTGCATCAGACCCAACAGTTGTAGATGTTCAATCTTCGTCCTCTGACATGTCAAATAAGCATAAACAAACTCGACAATATCTTTCTTCATCCCTGGCCACCAAAACAATTTCCTCAAATCCTGGTACCTCTTTGTAGCACCAGGATGGATACTCAATCTACTTCGATGTCCTTCCTCAAGAATACTCTTTTTCAACTCATAATATCTGGAACACATACTCTATCATGACATCTCATGATACCATTTTCATTAATCTAAAAATCAACTCTTCAACTTTGATCCATCAAATTCAACCGATCAACCAACTTAAATCATATTTCTGACCTCCTCGAATCTCATCAAGAATACCACTAGTAAGCTTCAACATACCAAGCTTAAATCCATATGAAGAATCTTCACAAACCAAACTCATATCATGAAATTGCTCAACCAGTTCTAACTATATTACCATCATCATCGGTACATGCAAAGATTTCCAACTCAATGCATCAGCTACCATGTTTGCTTTACCCAAATGGTAATTCAAACCAAAACCATATTCCTTCAGAAGTTCCGATCATCTCTTCTGCCTCACATTCAATTCTTTCTGATCAAAGAAATACTTCAAACTCTTATGATAATTAAAAACCTCAAATCTCGAACCAAACAAATAATGTCTCCAAAGCTTTGACACAAACACAACAACAACCAACTCTAAATCATACGTCAGATAATTCCTCTTATGAACTTTAAGTTGTCTTGAAGAATAAGCTAAAACTTGTTGATGTTGTATTAACACACCTCCTAATCGCATCAACGAAGCATCATAATATACAACAATTGTTCTGCCGAATTCGGCAAAATCAAAACATGAGCTGCTGTTAGCCTCCTCAAAAGCTCTTGAAACTTTCTTCACACTTTGCATCCAAAACAAAAGCTTGAACTTCCTAGTCCACTACGTCAATGGAAAAGATAACTTGGAAAAATCCTTCAATGAATTTTCGATAATAATCTTCCAGCTCAAGAACACTTCTAATCGCAAAAACGGTTTTGGAGCTTCCCATTGCGATACAACTTCAACCTTCGACATATCAACCGTAATAACTCTACTTGAGATCACATAACCAAGGAAACTCACTTCCTTCAACCAAAACTCATACTTTGACAATTTTGCATACAACTGCTTCTCTTTCAACACTGATAACACAATTTTCAAATGCTCAGTACGATCCTCTTTACTCTTCGAATATATCAAAATATCATCAATGAACACAACCACAAACTTGTCCAAATAAGGATAGAAAATCTTGTTCATATACTCCACATGGTACATTAGTCACACCAATGGCATCATGAATTACTCATAATGTCCATACCTTTTCTTAAAAGCAGTCTTCTGAATATCCTCAGCCTTCACACGAATATGATGATACCCAGATCTCAAATCTATCTTACCGAACACACTTGAAACAACCAACTAATCCATAAAATTATCAATCCTTAGAAATGGACAATTATTCTTGATAGTCACCTTGTTCAATTGTCTATAATCCACACAAAGCCTCATAAAACCTTCTTTCTTCTTAACTAACAAAATGGGTACACCCCACGGTGACACACTCAGACAAAAGAATCTCTCCTCAAGAAGATCTTCAAGTTGATTCTTCAATTTCTTCGATTCTGGTATGGGCATACGGAATGGAGCCATCGCTACCAAACTAGTTCCAGGAACTAAGTCGATTGTAAGCTCCACTTCACGTTTCGACGGTAACTCACTTATCTCAACAGGAAAAACTTCTGGATAATCACAAATAATTGGCGCATCAATAAATTCCCTACTTTATTAACACTCAAAGTTTCCATCAAAATAAACATCTCATCGCCATCCTGCACAGACTCACCATAAAAATTTGTAAGCACTTAGCTTAACTCAAAACAGATCACTGCACACGCCATCTAAGCTTGCAAGACATGTCTATCCCCTCAAACAGGACTCTGTCCACTATCAACAAGAGATTAAGGGTGATCAGTTCCTCAATTTTTCAATAGACAGTCGAAAATCATGATGGGGCATAAACCATTTTTACCAAACTATAAAAGCGTTCATCGACACGCTGAACCACCACTCCGCACTTGAAGCATCCTGGAGAAGCACAAGCTTCTCCCCCACTTGTTTCATTCCCACTTCTGCAGACAAAGGTTAGAAAAAAAACGTGTACCGACAGTGTTTTCACACACATGTCGCATACTAGGGAACAAATAACATTAGAAAACTTAGCCGGACAGACCGACTTGCTCTGATACCACTAATGTAACACCCTTTTCTATCCCACAAAATAAAAGGCAAAATATTCACATTTATCAGAGTAAAATATTAAATTCAATAAAAATCACCTCAAAGGGCGTACATTTCCCAATAAATCAAATATAAGTCAAAGCTCCATAAACAATGGGTTTTCTCAAAAGATATCAAAAATCGCAGTGGAACTCAAAAAGGCATAATCCAAAGTTTTCCTTATACGGGAACATAAGCAAAATAACCAAATCAAATAAAATAAGGTTTGACTCAAAGACCTCAACCCGATGTTACACTATCAGAGCATGACCCTCTAAGTCAACCACCATGGCCAACGACTCAAAACTCTGAAAATATCCTCGACGGCATCCACGGCTAAACCTAGTCATCTGCATGTTACCCACGTGGAGGAAACATTCAAACATGCAGGGTGATTAAAACAATTCATAATAATCAATGTAGGAAATCAATATATAAAATGGCGTCATTTTCATATTCAACATCATCATATTCATCAAGGAACATCAAATGCCACAACATCATAATTTACTCAAGACCATCTCATAAATGCGAATGCAACAAGACTCATGCATGTGGTACCAATCATCACAGCTTGATGGACACCGGGTCGTCAACCCTCCATAGATCCCCATCAATAGGATCAATTCTACTCGAGAACCGGAGCACATCAAAATACCTCACATCCGCACAATGGAATTGAAGCCAAAGAAATCAAGGTCCTGAACCGAAGTCCGGATGCACATGAATGCATGATGCACACGTCAATAATCATCCTCATAATAACATCATAGGTGCATCATCATTCATCATAATCATCATCATCAAAATCATCATCATAACTCATGTCATCATAGAATCAACAAAACTCATGGAAATATCATCATGGCTCATCAATCATTACATCATAAGAATCATCATATAATCATGTACAAATCTCATAGAATTCACAGTCATACTCATATTCATTCGTCAAAGAAATCACAGCATCAAAACATCAAGGCATCACTGCACAAAATCAGAATTCGCGAAACTCTGTTACGTTCGCTAGAAAGTTCGCTGTGCGAGTCTGAGGCGAGTTTCTTCGCAGTGCAAGTCTGGGACGAGCTTCGTTCGCTGTGCGAACACGCGATTACAGCAAAATACTGTTACGCACTAGAACCTAAAATCAACCCAAAAGTCCCATGATTCACTCCCCCAATAACCCAAAACATCCCTAAGGTCTTACGGCGATGAAGGCACAAGTCTACGACTTATTAGGCCAATCCCGTATCATATTCATGCTCTAATTCCCATAATCGCCTTACAACTACCCCACAGTCATCAGAGTTTCTCACTATCAAATTTCCCTACAGGGTTAAACAGATGTCAAACCAGATCTTTGGCCACGAAGGCCTAATTTCCTTTTAACCCAAATAAATCCCTATACGGTTAAAACCTCACAAATAGGATTTGGCCACGAAGGCCTAATTCCCTTTATCTCAAAATCAACCTCAAACCCTTTAAACCCTTAAATCGGCCTTAAATACATTAAAATTATACATTGAAAACAATGAAGGCAATACTCCCCATACCTTAATTGTCGACTCTAAGCCTTCTCTTTGACTTTCAGAAAAACTTTCGAAGATTTTTCCTCAAACCTCCTCTTCAGAGCTCTGGCCTTAATTCCTTTTCACGGTCTAACAAGAATGAATCCTAATCCCATCAAAATTCCTTTTTTGTTAAACCTAACCTTGAGCCTTAAAATTGGGCTTTCTAATATTACCCTCACTAACTCCTCCTCAATTATCCAATTTGCCCTTAGTTAACCTATATTTATTTAAATTAATGATAATACCAATATATTCATATTATATACTATTATTTAAATAAATAACCCAAAATCCATAATTCTCAATATTTCACACCAACCACCAAAAATCACCAAAAATACGAATATTCATATTTAAATAAATTAAATAAATATTCCAATAAATTTTAGGTGTTACATAGGCCACGCAACCAAATACTCTCAGTCTGTCGAGACTAGGTGGATGTCCCGACCAAACTTCTTCAGGTTTCTTCATTCCTAAGGAAGTCGAGGGATACTTATCATATAAGCTGTTGTCGTAACAGCCTTCGCCCAAAACAGCTTCTTCAATCCAGCACTTAACCAACATACATCTAACCCTTTCAAGGATTGTTCGATTGAATCTCTCAGCTAAGCCATTTTGTTAAGGAGTACCTGCTACAGCCTTATGCCTTGCAATCCCAGACTCAACACAATAACTGTCAAACGCTTCGTTGTAGAACTCAAGGCCATTGTCGGTTCTCAACCTTTTAACCTTTCTGCCAATTTGAGTTTCGACCAGAACCTTCCAACTTTTGAAATTCTCAAAAGTTTCATCCTTCGTCTTCTAGATGAATACCCATAGATTTTTGGAATAGTCATCAACGATGAATAGAAAATACCTTACACCTGAGTGTGAAGGATTCCTTGCAGACCCCCAAAGATCAACATGAATGTAATCCAGTGATCCACATGCTCTTTGTTTACATTTGTTAAACTTCACCATACAAGATTTACCAAATACACAAGATTCACAAAACTCCAAATTTTCGACTTTGTCACCTCCTAACAGGTTCTGCTTCCCCAATTCGACCAGACCTCTTTCGCTGACATGTCCTAACCTCGTGTGCCATAACTTTGTCTTTGACATAGGTTTTCTGGATGCAACATTTATTGAACCATTTACAACCTCAGCCTCAAGGGTATACAAACCTTGTTTCTTCACGCCTCTCAAGACTTCCTTCGACCCCTTCATAACTCTTAGAATACTTTTCTCTCCTTGAAAAACATATCCCTTCCTCTCGAATTCACCAAGAGAAATCAAATTTCTCTTCAAATCAGGTATATACCTGACTTCAGTTAATAACCTTATTGATTCATCATGGAGCTTGAATCTCACATATCCAATACCTGCAATTTTGCAAGATTTGTTGATTCCCAACAACACCGATCTACCACCTTGATCACATAGCTCCTCAGATAATTCTCTGTTTGGAGTCATGTGCCAAGTGTAACCTGAATCCATAATCCACTCTTTTCTTGAGTCGCCACTTGAAATAACAAGAACATCTGATGAGTCTAAGTCATCTTAAGCAATGACTGTGTTGCCAATATCCTTACCTCCATGATCTTTTAGGCGTTCAGGGCACACCTTTCTTGTGTGATCCTCCTTCTTACAGTGATAACATCGAATACCAGATGTTTCACCACTATAATACATATTCTAACTTTTACCTTTCTTCTTGTGGAACTTACCATCCTTTCGCAAGAATTTTCCCTTAACGGCCAAACCTTCGCCCACTGTCGAAGGTTTATGCTCCTTTCGTTCGTTCAAGTCTTTAGAATAAAAGTATGATTGAACTTCTTCAAAACTCGGGGACTCCCTTCCATACAAGAGAGTTTCTTTTAAGTGAGCATGTATTTTGGGCAAAGCACACAACAACAACAGTGATTGATCTTCATCATCGATCTTCACATAAATATTTTCAAGATCAAGAATCAGCTTATTGAACATATCTAACTGCTCAACCAACACTTTCAAGTTTCACCCATAATCCCGATGTTGTAGTATGTTTTGATACTTGTTGAAGAACCTTATCACCAAGGCTCAACAATATTGCATTGTGGGCTTTCTCAATCATGACCCTCTTTTCTTTTGCCGTTAACGCAACGTCCATGGTTGCCTCTCCCTTCAACGCTTCCAAACAACCCTGCTGAACCAGTAGGGCTTTCATCTTCAAGCGCCATAGATCAAAGTCGTTCGCTCTGGTGAACTTTTCAATCTCATACTTTGTTGAAGGCATCTTCTCCATGCTCACCACACCAATTTTTTGTGAATAGGATGCCTTAAAACAAAATATAAATGGTTTCTTTATAGACAAGAAACACGCAAGGGTTTGGGTTGACAAAGAAAACAAGGGAAAAGAATAAGAAGAAACAATAAGGATTGGTTATAAACTGCTATTCTTTCCTTTCTCTTTCAAACAAGATTACAAGTATACTAGAATAACAAATAACCTCTCTCTCTTGAATTAGGATTTTATCTTTCTATTTTTCCTTATGCCAAGATGAGAGACTAGCATGCTATTTATAAGAAAATTAGCACACCAACCTAATGGGCTTTTTAACATTTACCCATTACAAGCTAACTTAGGGTACAAGCTAACTTAAACAATTGGACTTACAAGTAAGGCCCAATTCAACATGCTAACAAACCTAGCAATGTTGACTAATGCATATTAGAACAAACTTCCAATACAACACGCATTACTCCGACATCAGCATGCGAACAAACTTCGACCTCATGCTTAATTTCTGTCAAATCAAAAGCTACCATTCGACCATACTAGAGTTCGATCCAATATCTCACATAAACTATGTTAGAACACAGATTGGTTCTTAATAATTACTCTTTGTTTTGATGATAACTGTTAGGAAATTTATATTTAAGAATTATATACTCTAAAATTTGTTTGAGAGTTTTACTGCAGATTGAAATTATATTAACTCTCTAGAAGCAAATCTGCCTTGAATACAAGAAGTTATTCTGACTCTGAAGCGCCAGATGCACCTACAGAAGAATCTGTTTGCTCCTTACAGAAGATCTTGAGCGTAGTCTCCAGAAGAATCTGAAGAAAGAAGCTCCAGAACATTCTGAGCCAGAAGCATCTGAAGATAGTCAGAAGCATCTGAAGATAATCAGAAGCATCTGAAGCTGAAGCATCTGAAGTATAGAAGAATATTGATTGAAGAGTTTCTCAAAGCATTAGTCTACAGAAGTTTCTGAAAGTACCTACGCTGCCAAATACTGAAGTTCTATGTCAAATGCTCTGATGATCAACACGCTATAAGCACACACGCTGCAGAAGACTCTGATACAACATAGTTCTGAATCTCATTAGAAGACTCTGATTCATTCAGACTCTGAAGAACTTGCTGAAACTGAAGAAGTATTTTCAAGAATATATCCGTTGGAACTATTCAACGTCTCTTTCCTTATTTGTGCTAGACACACTTACACAGACAAAAAGGATTTTTCTGTGCCATCTATTTCAAGGAAAAGTCAGTTGGTGTGAAGACAAAAAGGCTCAGACCTTTTGGACTCTCTTTTCAACGTTCAGCTTGCATAATTCAGCTGCCTATAAAAGGAGATCTTCACTTCATTCTTCAATGCTAAACTCTTGCTGAAAAGAAATCATAATATTCTAAAAGCTTTCATTCTTATTCTTCATAGAATCTCATTGTACTTAAACTTAAGAGAAAAATCACTGTTGTGATTAAAGCTTTATAGAAGCATTAAAAACTCTTGTATTTAATTTACATTGATTGTAAAGGATATTCCTTAAGAGGATTCAGTTAGAATCAGTAGCTCTTGAGAAGACTAAGAACTGTTGTTCTTAGGTGATACTATTGTAATCAGTTTGATTTAATAGTGGATTAAGTCCTTGTTGAGAAAGGCAAATCACTTTGGAAGGGTGGACTGGAGTAGTTGTTAAACGAACCAGGATAAAAATAATTGTGTGATTATTTTCAAGTCTTAATTTTCCATACTTATTCAATCCCCCCCTTTCTAAGTATTATCTCACCTTCAGTTGGTATCAAAGCCTGGTTCTGAGTGTGCTATCACTTAACAGTGTCAGTAAAGATCCAGAGAGATATACTTTGATAAATATATTTATTTGTTATCATGGTTGATAATTCAATGTCAAATATTAACAATAAATATGAAGAGAGGGATAGGATCAGCACCAAGCCTCCAATGTTTGATGGAGAAAAATTTGATTACTGGAAAGACAGAATTGAGAGTTTTTTCCTAGGATATGATGCTCATCTATGGGATCTTGTCATAGATGGATATGTACATCCCACAGATGGAGATGGCAAAAAGATTGACAGAAAATCTATGACAGATTCTCAGAAGAAAGACTTCAGAAATCACCATAAAGCCAGAACCATATTACTGAATGCTATTTCACATACAGAGTATGAGAAAATCACAAACAGGGAGACAACTTTTGATATGTTTGAATCCCTTAAAATGACACATGAGGGAAATTCTCAAGTTAAAGAGAACTCTTCTCACACCAGTTGATAAACTAGAAGTATTGTGTGAATCCATGGTTGAATTTGATTCTCTGGCTGACAATGGGTTTGATTTTCGCTCCATTGTTAGAGCTCAAGGTTGGGTGAAATACTTTGATAGACTGTTTGGACCAGTTTACCCTCTGCTTGTTAAAGAATTATGGATTCATGCATCTGTGTATCCAAAGTTTATTCTATCATCTGTGCTGGGAAAGGAGATCATCATCACAGAGGATCTGATTAGAAGACTGATTGGTTATGAAGAAACAGATGGTGTTTCACATCTGCCAGCTGGGCGTGTTGATATGGATGAAGTTTATGAGGAGGTTATGACTGCTAGACAAGCCTCTAACAGATTCAAAGATCTGAAGCCTGATTACAAGATCTGGGCCAAGATCTTCATGGGATGCATACATCACAGAAAGTCAACAAATTCCCCAGATTATGTTAACAATGAACAGATCTATTTTATGTACTGCCTTAGTCAGAGCAACAAGGTAGATCTGCCTTACATTTTGTTCATGCATCTGTGGAATCACATAAATGCATCTAGAGAATCTGTCAAAGAAAAAGGCCAGAAGATCAGGACTTGGATACCTTTTGGAAGGTTGCTCTCAGATCTTCTTACTGAAAATGGTTTAATGGCTGCTCTGTATGATGCTGGTGTTACAGAAGAACTAGAGTTCATTATGGGAAAGCCTCTGAACGCTAAAAGCCTTCTGAGACTCAAGATTGTAGATGAACTTACTACTGCTCCAAAGAGGTTAAATATGTATGATCTGAATAAGAGGATTCCAGTATCTGACTTTCCTCTATTCTTTGCTGAAGAACCGAGACACATTGTTCTGATGTATATAGAGGAATGCAAAAAGGAAGGAGTGCCTGTTCCAGCCAATGTATTTCAACTTGTCAAGCAACCACTGCCAGATGCAGGAGAAGAAGAAGAAGTTCCACTTCAGAGGAAAAGATCTCAGCCTGTAGCAGAATCTGAACCTGTCCAGAAGAAGGCTAAGATTGCTGAGAAACCAAAGGATCTGTTAAAGAGAAAGGACTCTGGAGAAGCTGCCTCTGCATCTGCTAAGAGGATTAAACTCAAAGGTACAAAGACTTCTGCTATTTCTAAAACTGTTGTTATTAATGATTCATCTATTAAGTCTGTTCCCAAACCACCTGTCACTCAAACAACATCTGTTGCTGCCCCCAGTTCTGTCTCTCCTCAGAAACAAACAACTGCCTCTGTATCAAAACCACCTCAACCCAAAATACACATCAAACACTTCACTCCATGTCCATCACCATCAGTTCCACTACCAACAGAATCTCAACAAACAGAACAACAACAAACAGAACCACAACCATCAGAACTACCACAAACTTCTGATAAACAAAACTCTGCTCAACCACAAACAGAAAATTAACCAAAAACTATAGAAGATCATCCAGAAAAACAAACCACAGAAGATCAACCACAAAAAGACTCTATCATTCCACCATCAAACATTCCATCTCCTGAACCTGTAGCACCTGTTACATCTGAACCCACTAAAGTAACTTCTGCTCCTGTTTCATCTGAACCACCTTTTCAACAATCTTATATTCCTTCAGAACCATCTCATATCCCTGAGACAGAAGTTCTTGACATCACTCCATTAAAAACAGTGTTTCAAGTTTCTTCTACCTCTTGTACACCTGAAACATCCTCAAATTCATCTGAATCAGAAATTCATCCTGATTTTCTGATTAATCCATCTGACAAATATCCTGTACATGAACCTGAACCTGAATCAACCTTACCTGCTAAAACTTCCATTTCAGACCCTCTGCCTCCACCTGCACCATCATCTGAGATGATTGTTCCCACTACCAATCCATCATCATCTGGAATATCTTGTGCCCAAGTGTCTTCTCTTTATCATAATTTATCTTATGGTTTCAAACTAAAAGATTTTTTATGATAGAGTTGAGCCTTCTGAACCTTTGGAACCTCTGAAACCCAAACTCAGACAGGCCCTTCCATCTGTAATCCTTTCATATATTCAATCTATGAACAATGAAGGATCATTAGCCACCATATCTGCTACATCTGGTAAAGCTGCTGTTTCAGCTCTGCATCCTGCATCTGATAACACAGTTGCATCTGATAAACCATCAAACTCTGCATTCGTACCATACTCCAATGCATCTTTTGATATTGTTTACCCACGCACAAGACCTCAACCAACTCTGCTTAATGCATTAAACAGATCCTTACCTCAAAAACCAGAACTTCCATTCATTCCTTATGTTCCCCCACCTCTGATTTCCATTTCAAAATCACTGATTCCACCAACTTCCAAACCTAAACAGCTGACTCTGGAAACCTTAATCCACCACCCAAACTTAATATTGATCATTTATTTCAAACGTTTTTGCAAGAAATACAGATGTCTTTAGGTACTATTCAGAAGAGATGCTCTGAAACTATGGATGCAAATGAGACTGACATCATCTGGAAAGGTTTTGTCAAGAGATTCAACACAGTAGCTTCTAATCTGAAGAACATCTGTTCTGATGATGCAAAGCTCAGAGCTGAAAGAACTCAATTCTGGATTGTAAACAAGACTGAACCTCTGCTTTGTTTGGATGCTCCTCCTCCTCCTCCACCAGAACCAACTGCCAATGCATTGACTATGACTCTAGTAGAACCCTCTTCAGGATCTCCAGAACCTATGGCAATTGACTCTGTTCAGGCTACAGAACCTCCACTTCCTTCATCAGAGATAAAGACAGAAAATCCAGATTTTGGAGACAAGATTGCTGCTCTGGAAGCTGGTCAATCTGAAATAAGATCTTGGATGGTGAAGCAAGACAAGAAATCTGAGGACATGTCAGAGTGGATGTCTAAACAAGATGAGAAGACTGAGACAATGACTAAGTGGATGTCTAAGCAAGAGCAATCACAATCTGAGATCACAGACCTATTGAAGATGCTTTTGTCAAAACACTCTTAGATTTTTTATATTTGTGCATCTGCTGTTTTGCATCTGAATGTTCTTGTTATATCTTCTGATATTTTCCAATGTACTTTTGCTCTGTTATGATTAAATGAATCAGCTTGTTATTCTCCATTGAATTATCTGCTATTGTTCCTTTTATTTGTCTTTATTAAAAGTTTTTACTTTTTGCTTATGACAAAAAAGGGGGAGAAAATAAAGATCTGAACTATTTAATATAATTTCACTAGAATGAATCTTCAGACATATCTACTCTTTCTAATATCTAAACTGACTATTTCAGAACATTTGATAAGAACACTCTATAAAAGAATCTCTGAGCTTCTCAGATCATTTATCTTTTATCAAACTCTGAATCTCATATCTGCAAGATAGTCTGATCCTTAATTATTACAAAACAAACAAGATCTGACTCTGAAGATTACTCAAGATAAAAAGGGAAGTTTCTATTCCTTTTTCATATTTAACTCAGGGGGAGATTCATCATCTCAGGGGGAGTTATAATTCTTTATGTTCAATTAAATAAAATTTCTGATACTTTTTGTCATCATCAAAAAGGGGGAGATTGTTAGAACACAGATTGGTTCTTAATAATTACTCTTTGTTTTGATGATAACTGTTAGGAAATTTATATTTAAGAATTATATACTCTAAAATTTGTTTGAGAGTTTTACTGCAGATTGAAATTATATTAACTCTCTAGAAGCAAATCTGCCTTGAATACAAGAAGTTATTCTGACTCTGAAGCGCCAGATGCACCTACAAAAGAATCTGTTTGCTCCTTACAGAAGATCTTGAGCGTAGTCTCCAGAAGAATCTGAAGAAAGAAGCTCCAGAACATTCTGAGCCAGAAGCATCTGAAGATAGTCAGAAGCATCTGAAGATAATCAGAAGCATCTGAAGCTGAAGCATCTGAAGTATAGAAGAATATTGATTGAAGAGTTTCTCAAAGCATTAGTCTACAGAAGTTTCTGAAAGTACCTACGCTGCCAAATACTGAAGTTCTGTGTCAAATGCTCTGATGATCAACACGCTAGAAGCACACACGCTGCAGAAGACTCTGATATAGCATAGTTCTGAATCTCATTAGAAGACTCTGATTCATTCAGACTCTGAAGAACTTGCTGAAACTGAAGAAGTATTTTCAAGAATATATCCGTTGGAACTATTCAACGTCTCTTTCCTTATTTGTGCTAGACACACTTACACAGACAAAAAGGATTTTTCTGTGCCATCTATTTCAAGGAAAAGTCAGTTGATGTGAAGACAAAAAGGCTCAGACCTTTTGGACTCTCTTTTCAACATTCAGCTTGCATAATTCAGCTGCCTATAAAAGGAGATCTTCACTTCATTCTTCAGTGCTACACTCTTGCTGAAAAGAAATCATAATATTCTAAAAGCTTTCATTCTTATTCTTCATAGAATCTCATTGTACTTAAACTTAAGAGAAAAATCACTGTTGTGATTAAAGCTTTATAGAAGCATTAAAAACTCTTGTATTTAATTTACATTGATTGTAAAGGATATTCCTTAAGAGGATTCAGTTAGAATCAGTAGCTCTTGAGAAGACTAAGAACTTTTGTTCTTAGGTGATACTATTGTAATCAGTTTGATTTAATAGTGGATTAAGTCCTTGTTGAGAAAGGCAAATCACTCTGGAAGGGTGGACTGGAGTAGTTGTTAAACGAACCAGGATAAAAATAATTGTGTGATTATTTTCAAGTCTTAATTTTCCATACTTATTCAATCCCCCCTTTCTAAGTATTATCTCACCTTCAAACTATTCTTGAAAATCAACTTAAACAAACCACAATTTTCTAAATTGCATATGTCTAATCATTCATTTCCCGCTCTTTATAGAATGTGGTTCAATAGTCTAAGTCTTTCATGACATTAATTCCTTCTATTCTAGTTTAATTTGAATAATATTAATAAATTTTTATTATTCAAATTAAACTATAAGAGAAGATATGGATGTAATGAAGGAATCAGGTCATTAAACGATATTCTAAATGTTAAACAACGTGAGATGGATGCAATTCAGAAAACATTGATTGATATAAGTTGATTTTCAAATACAACTTAATTTTCAGATTATAAGTTTCTATGTCAATTTAAATGAAATTAATTTTTAGTGAAAGGTTAGTGAAATAAAAAATCTACATAGCATATGATAAACTAAACTTCATCTACTGCGCAATCTGCATAAGAATTTAAAGAACAAAATATTGCTAAGTCACAATAAACTTCTTTCTTGTGACTTAGCAATGTTTTGTTCTTATTCTGAAAATATTAATCAGCAACAACAACAATATACAACAACATTTATCAACAACGCAACAATATACAACAAATAAAATAATAAGTTTCAAGAACACAAGATATAATAAACAAAAATAAATTATGAAGTTCTGAAAATATTAATCAATAATGACATATAACAAGAGCATACAACAACACACTATATAATAAAATGTTTCAAGAACGCGCCTTTTTTGAAACTTGTCACACCCCAAATTTTGACCCCTTAGATCTTCATCATCATTTTAGGATCATACTCATTTGGTTATCTAACCTTAAATTGTTTCAAGCTTGTCTTTGTTAAGATACAGGAATCAGGGTTCCGCACAGCCGAAATCGAGGTTTAAAGAGTTAATCAGTAATCGTTTTGGATTGGTTCTCCTTGAATTGAGTCTCCACATCATCAAATGTATTCCATTGGATCAAGTATGAATCCAATTTGAGGTTGTCACCCAGGAATCAAAAACAGTGAAGTTCAGGATACCCGATTAGGGTTTTCGAGCAGGAAAAGTCAACTTTGGTTTGACTTTTGATCTAAAAGGTTTTAAAATGGTGGGATCATGGTCCATAAAGTTCATATGGCTTGGTAAAGTCCATTAAATAAGTTTCAAAGCCTCAAAAGGTCCAGAGCATCAACAGTCGACTCGGTAGTCACCGATCGATCGTTCGGTTGACCGAAAAGTCAACTCTTCACTCATAAGGAATATGACCTTAAGATGTGTTTCAAAAATATTCTTAATGACATATTGCATATACCCATAAAATTTCATGACCATTGGATCAAGGGTTGAGGAGTAATCCCAAAACTCGGGAATTAGGGTTTTGAAAGGGGCAAGACCATAACTCCTTAACCACACATCCAATTGAGTTGGTTCAAAGCTCATTGGAAATCTCTTGATAATTCCTACAAAAGTCCCAAAGTGGTCCATGATCAGAAAATGCATAGATTTAGAGTTATGATCAAATTCATTACAAGAAGGAAAAATAACTTGGGAAAAATTTCACTTTTAGGCTTGTTTTTCAGCAACTTTGAGAGGTTTTTTGGCCAAGTTCCTTTGTGAATCTGAAACTCATGAAAACATGAAAGTTGTAGAGCTACATGAGGGCTTTCTAAAATGTGGTAGAACTCCTCCATAGCCCTTATGAGCTGAGAGTTACGAATTTGGCAAGATGAGCTTTTAACACTTGAGTCCCACATTGACAATTTTTCACAAACTCATCCTTTGACCACTTGGGCTATTGTCAGCCCTTGGATGTTATTTCTCTCTGATATTTAGAGGATTTGAAGAGGAGAAATGCAGCAAACGAAGAAGTTTGGAAAAGCTTGCAACTTGGAGGCAAGTGGGAGTATTTTATTCATATAATAGGAAAGAGAAACTTTTTGCCACTTGCAGCAAACAACCCCCTATTTGCCTAGCCACTCTAATCACATTATGTAATTAATTTCCACTTGAACAATTCATCAGTTGAGGCAAGGATTTGAATCTTGCAGCTGTAGCAAACCTCAAGCCAAGGGTTTTCTTTTCAAAATCCCTAAAAAATGCCAAGATTACAAATCTGTCCTCATCCCTCATTTTCCTATAAATAGAGGCTCCCCCTATGTCATTTTCACACCAGAGCTATCAAGAATACACAGAAACTCATAGCTCTCACTCATTTCTCACTTACCTCATTTTTCAAAAATCTCAAGTTTCACCAAAATCTGTCTTGGGCAGTTGGTTGTCCAAACTCATTTCCACACACTCCAAACCTCCAAAAACCATATGCACAATCCATAAATGTTGTGCAGAAGGTGTCCATACTCCTAAAACACTTAAAAACACCATTCTCCCAAAAGTCAACTCTCAAACCAAGCAAGTTTGACCTTGTGCTCAAAATCTGCCAAACCTCTAACCAGAGCTGTTTTCCTCATCCTAACCATCCACACACCTTTGATATATGATGCCTCAGCTGTCTATAACATAAAGCAACTTCATCCTCATTTATTTTGAGTCTTGTCACAAGTTTCTTCAAGCACAAGGAAGTTGTTTTCATCAAAATTTTGGTTGGACAGCAGCTGAAGCATTTTCAAGGTATTCCATACTACAACAAGTTTGTGTGAAGGCCTACAACAGGTTGGTGGTTACCATCTTTTTAATTTTTATCATAAGCATGATTGTATGATTGGTGTTTAAATAAAAAATGAAGTTCATATCAAAATCTGCAAGTTTGTTCTTGCCAACTGTTTTGAGTATGTAATTACTTTGGATTGCCATTGCTTTGATATGATTATGTCTTGTGGTGTTTGAGTTATTTTCTGTCATGAGTTGTTGTTGGTTGTTATCACAAAGTCCATTGGTTTTATGTTGGTTCTGTTGCAAATAGCTTGAGAAGTAATCAGAACAACCTCACTAAATTTTGGCCCTTGTTGACAATTTTGACTAGATTCCCATATGTGCTATTCATTATTGTGTTTGAGTTCTTGAAACCAAATCTGATTTGGAACTGCAACTTTCTGTTTATGCCTTCAATCTCAATTTTGCAACTAATATGCCATTCTCAAATCCAATGCTTTATTGTTGCATCTTCATGTGAAAATTGTGTATATGCCATGATTGAAGTATGTGACTGCTGGTTTTACACTCAACTGCAATGTTTCATACTATGATTTTTTTGCATCTCAATTGTTTGAAGAGGGAACTGTTGGTTGCTTTGGTATTACCATGCTTGTCTTGCTACTAGTTGGTAACCTTGTTGAACTTGATAAAAACATAAAGAATCATCTAATAAGATCTGTTGTGATTCATGATACTTTCATTGCTGTCAAATATTTGTAACCATCACAAAATGCACACTTTGAAATTTGAGGCTTGCACATTTGTTTTGTCTTGGAACTTCTACTTGAGGCTTGGTCCATGTTTGTTAACATAAGAGTGGAATATCCAATATGTTTTGACATCATGCTATTCATCTTGCATCTGTTCTGCCAGTATGAGAAGTATATGCTATGAGTTTGAAGTCTTTGTAAAGTTATGACTGTTTTTGTTTTGAAACTGTTTTCAAATTGCCACGACATATACCAGGTTTTGCTTGAAGTCACATTAATCAAACCTTGCATCATGTTTTGATCCTTGACTATGCATGAATCATGTTTTGTATGACAAGTATGTGATCTACATCATTGAATTCCTACACTTTTTTCCAATACAAACCACAAGCATGCTTTCAAAATCACTAACAGTCGCACACCAGATTTTTATTTGAGGCATCTCTATATGATTTTTGGCATCCTAATCCCATGAATATAATATTTGTGACTTGTACATGCCATCACTCATCATCATCTCTTTCTGTCATGAGCTGAAGCCTACATGTTGCATTTTCAAAGCATTTCTTGCTACCTACATGCCACTTTTGGTTTGAAACTATTTCTGTTTGATATGTGCACTTAGAATCATTATATAACATGTGTATAAGATGTTCACACTTTCATTTGAGCATGTTTCCTCTTATGTTGAACTATGGCCACCATCATGCATTTTCAAGGCATTTTTTGCAATTGACATGTCACTTTTTGATTAAACTTGTTTTGGCATATTTTTTTGCATTAAAATCATTGGATTATATGTTTATGAGTTGTGCACACCTTCACATGTTCATGTTTCTTGCTGTTCTGATTTGCGCCTTTCAACTTGCATTTTTAAAGCTTTGCACTACCAACAACATATCCAATTCTTGTTTTAAGATGTTTCTGTTTGAGCTATGAGTCTATAATCATTAGTTAGCATGTTTTAGATTTGTGTGTGATGATTTACGCCTACCATGTATACCATGACTTACCCTGCTGCATCACTAGCTGTTTCTTTGTTCAACAGTTTTACACTTTCAATTGTGTGTTTGCAACAGCATGCCAAATCCTGTTTTCATATGTTTCTCATTGATCTTTGAAGCTAGTTAGCATGTTTAGGGTTGGTATGTGATGTTTGTGTGATCTGAAACTGACTTGTTCATACCATGTACCATGTTGCATTTAAACTCATTGTCCATTTTCAAGACAGTTTTACATCTTCCTTTATGCTTGCCATCAACATACTAGACTCTGTTTTGAAAGAAGTGTGACTGAATTTTGAGCATAAAATCATCAGTTAGCATATATGTGATGTGTGTGTGTTGATTACATGACATGAATCTCCTCATTTTAGAACTGTACCAGCTTACATTATCAACTTGCTTTCAACAGCCTTTGCATTACCACAGCTGCACACACCACACCAGTTTCTGTTTGAACAATGATTGAATGATCCATGAATCCTAGAGCCATCTAGCTAACATGATTTGAAGCTTGTATGTAATGTGTATAGACTGAACCTACTCACTTGAACTTTGACATCCTGCATCATTTCATGCCATAATTGCAGCCATGAATCATTTTATGTTCTGCTTGATTTGTGTTTGAGTTTTAAGTGTAGAATCATCTGTCAACATATTTATAGCTTGTGTGTAATGATTGTTTGATCTAAATCCACTCAACTCATGCCATGATTTTCTTGATGCATCATCAATTCAACAGTTTTTGTATTTCATTTCACAACTGCACACAACATGCCTTTTTTATGTTTGAAGCATTTTTTGATTCATGAACATGAAATCATCTGTCAACATGATTGAAGCTTGTATGTAATGTGTATGAAGACTGAACCTACTCACTTGAACTTTGACAGCTTGCTCACATTCATGCTATAATTACAACCAATGAGTCATTTTCTGTTCTGTTTGAATTGTGACTGATCCTTCAGTGTGGAAATTTCATTTAGTATATTTGGAGATTGTGTGTGATGCTTGCTTGATCAGAATTTTCTCAATTCATGCCATGAAGTTCTTTATGCATTTTAACATGCCATTTTTCATTTCCTATTGAATTTCTCTTTGTGAGCATGATCTTAAAAATCCAATGATACCATCACATTCCTTGTTTAATTCTGATTAATTTAGACTCTTGGTTTGTAAAAATTGATGCCCTTTTGAGGAAGTTTGATTTCAATTCGCCCTTCATGAATGTTGCCTTGCCCTGGCCCATATTTTATCACAAAGGAACCCTCATATGTTATTTGGGGTGGCTAAATACTTGGATGTATCGCCACCCCAGTGGTTGTCACTTGCGCTCCTAATGCCTTTCATTCCTTGCATCCTGAGCTCGATCCCTATAGGGGACACTTTTTGGTATTTTATTTTTGCTGCTCATATTATATTATTTTCTTCTTCTTTTCCATCCATGTAACATGCGCGCGCAGTTGGCTGGGTGTTGTTGTTTTGAGTTTGTAAACATGAGGGCATGAGTTCAACTCTTGTCATGACCATTTCATTCTTTTTATCACTTGCTATTTTTATTTTCTTCATGAAAAATCAATAATTCATAACTTGCTCATTTTTTGCTATTTTCAATCCATTCTTTTTGCAAAATGTTCATAATATTGCCTAGTTTTATTTAATGAAAAAATATTTCAAGTTGTTCATGTTTATGATGCTTCTTACCTACTTGAAAGTTTTTTTCATTACCTTGCGTCTTGTTGAACTTCTTTTGAACCATGCTTGATTTTATCTTGTAAGATTTGTTTGTGATTGATTCCTTTGCATTTGTTAACATGTTAAGGCTTTGTCCTCTTTTGGTTGTCACCATGAATTTATCTATTTTCCTCCTACTTTGACGTACTTGCTTGTTGTAACATGCTTGTACATGCTTGGTCGTAACCATGTTTCTAGTATTTCTCCTGTATGATATTTATGCTTTGTTAAATTTAGTTTCCCCAAGTGATGGAACTCTTTAGCTTTCATCCAAGTTGCCTCCCCTTCTATCCTTCCAAAGGAAAGGTCTCTCTATTGACCTTTGGGTCATAGATAACTCATCTCTCTCCCTCGACTTTGTCAAGTCATCTACCCGCTTAGTTAAGTTAGAACCTGTCCATTAAACTTTGCTTAAGTCTACATAGCCACCCCTCGTTAGGAGTGCTCTTTCAACTAGAACTTAGGATAGAGTTTGTTAACTTTATGTAAGAATCATCGTCATGATTACTTACTTCCCCTTCTTGAGTGTTCAACTTAGATCTAGAGAGTTTTCTTAAACTCTACACAAGCATTCTCATGTTTGTTCCCCTTTGAACCTTGATCGTAATCAAGTGTTCTTCAAACCTAGTGAGGTGAACTACGATTGCTCTGATTCTATCCTAGTTAGGATACGTAGACAGAAGATGCGATATCTTTGCGAGCAAGCTTAGTGTATATATATTTAGGTTTTAACCTTTATCCAATCCATAGCAAACACTTAGCAACTTAGCATACAAACAAACAAAAGGTTCCTGTAGAGTACTACAAATGTTTAGGATGTGAAATACCTACCCTATGCATAACCAACCCCCGATCCCCGAATCTCTTAGCGTTGTTGTTACATCGCGCAAAAGGTTCTTTCTCTCTTTAGACCTTTCCTTTGGATAAATTAAAGTCCGGTTGTGAATTCTAAGAATTAAAGATTCAAGTTAATTCAATAGCTTGGTATCACGATTCTCACCGCAACAGAAATGACGACTTCACTGGGGAGACAAACTTGAGGGTTTAGCCTATTTTGTTTATTTATGTGCTATATTTGCTTTACATGTATATTTGTGTATATTTGTTTGATTATTGGATCTTGGGACCTTTTGAGTGGTGAGACGGTCCTATATTTAGAGTTGAGTGCAATTATGATAGGATGGTGGTATATTCAAAGAGGCTTATAGGGAGTTGATTCCCGACCAAGCTAACTTGAGAAACCACCGCTTAGTGTAGGCCCTCTTGAGAGTTTAGTATTGTTGATCGAGTATTCGTGAAAACAATGCTACTTTCGACGAAGGAGCCCATGACACTGTAGACTTTTAGATTAAATTCTACCCCACTTTTGCCTTACTAGGACGTAGTGCGATGTCTATAAGGAAGTATTTCCGAAATAGTTGATACGCGATACTACACTTGGACGAGACTCTCTTGAGAATATTATCGATTACCAAGTAATTTGGGAAGTTGATAGTATCCGAAAGATGGGTTGATGACTCTGGGAACCATTTAGCACCCTGCTCTACAGGTTTGAAAATCCCTAGTGCATACCTTTTGGGGATGGGTAGACCTTGGATTCACGCTCGTCCTTTAAACCTAGGCTTGTGTTTTTGTGCATATGTGTGATCTTTGCATTTACTTGTGTTTGTGCATTCTTGCATTCATGAACATCATATCATAGAAGTTTCATGGAACTCAGATTCTTTTTTTTGTAAACATCAGAGATCACTATGGAGGGTGAAAGAAAGAAAACATTGAAGTACACTTACAAAGGTTTTAAGCTAGATGACCTAAGGAGGTTGGGTACCTTGGTGACAGATCCAGAGGGTTTCCAGAGTAGGTATGGGAAGTTGTTGTTGCTATTGAAGATAAAAGTAGACAGTGGACTTCTTTCTATGCTTCTCCATTTTTATGGTCCGCTCTATCACTGTTTCACCTTTCCCGATTATCAGCTAGTACCCACACTAGAAGAATACTCTCAGTTGGTTGGGTTGCCCATTCTTGAAGATTCTCCTTTTCCGATCATGGAGAAGGACCCTAAGGAACAAGATATTGCCAAAGCCACACGTTTGGGATTAGTTGATATTCAAAAGAACATGACCATAAAAGGAGGAGTTTTTGGGTTGAGTGTAAAATTCTTGGTTGAAAAATCTCAGTACTATGCAGATCATTTGAGCATGGATGCATTCAAGGCTATCCTTGCCTTGCTCATTTATGGCATCTTCCTGTTCCCCAGCTTTGAGAACTTTGTAGACCTCAACGCCATTAAAATTTTCTTGAAGAAAAACCCTGTACCTACTCTGTTAGCAGACGCGTACCGTTCTATTTATTTCAGGAATTTCCACAATGGAGGGATGATCACTTGCTGTGCTTCTTTATTATACAAGTGGTTTATTTCACACTTGCCTAAAGCTCACGCCTTTTGGGATCCGAAGAAGGGGTGGTGGTCATAGAAGATTATGGCTCTCACGCACTCTGATATTGATTGGTATAATCGTGAATATGATGTGATAATGATCATTGACAGCTGTGGAAATTTTGGTAATGTGCCTCTTCTTGGTGCCAATGGAGGAATCAGTTATAGCTCAGTCCTTGCTCGTCGACAGTTGGGATATCCTTTGAGAGACAAGCCCAACAGTGTTCATGTGGAAGGTGTTTTCTTTAAAGAAGAGGGCAATAATCAGGAGCAGAAAGAAAAGATTCTAAAAGCCTGGGGTCATTTGCACAAAAAAGGAAAGAAAGACTTGGGAAAACCCAATTGTGTCTCTTTAGAACCTTATCTCCAATGGGTTCGAAAGAGAGCCATTGAGTTGAATATGCCCTATTCCCGACAAGAACCCATGGCTTTAAAAGAGGAGCATACCTTGATATTCATGTATGAAGAGGAGAAGTTAAGGATCTCTTTGAGTAAGGCACGACAAACCAAAGATGCTTGGAAGCACAAGTACCAAGTGGTTGTTGAAGAGAACGCATAGCTCCAGAAGAAATTAGAGTTGAAGAATGAAGAAGTGCTCTCCTGCAAGAAGAGAAAGGCGCAAGAAGATTTATTTTCTTGTAGCCCTCAGTCGACTCCATGGAAGTTAATCGTGGATAAGCTCATTCTTGAGAAAGCACATATGGAGAAGGAGATTGAGAAGCTCAACTTGAGGCTGCTAGGAGAACCTTCTTAGGAATTTTGTTAGCTTTTATTTAGCTTTCTGTTTAAGACTTTTGTAAGATGTACTAAAATTTTGTAATCCAATGAAATTAAATCAACGATGTTTTTGATGTTTACAAAATCTGAGTTCCATGATACTTTACGCATTTGCATTCACATTTATTTAATCATTCAAGGAACTAAAGAAGGTTTTGCAGATATTATAAAATGGATTCTGGAAAGAAGACAGAGATTGTGTCCCGAAGCCCAAATTTAGAGAACCTGAAGAAACTACGAAGTTTGGTAGAAGACCCTGAGGCGTTCAGAGAGAAGTATGGGAATATGCTGTCTTTGCTAGAAATTCAAGTGGATGAAGAGATGTTGGCAGCGCTCGTGCAGTTTTATGACTCGACTTATCATTGTTTCACGTTTCCAGATTACTAGTTGCTCCCAATTTGGAAGAATATTCTACTCTGATGGGATTGGGTGTCACTCCTAGACCATTTTCTGGAAGAGAAGGGACTCCTAGCGAAAGAGTAATTGCAGAAGTTGCACATATGGAGATGGATGAAGTACGATCTCATATGACTGCTAAGGGAGGGCTATATGGATTTCCGGCTATGTTCCTGTATGAAAAAGCTCAATATTATGCCGAGTCGAAGAATTCTGAAGCATTTGAGGCCATGTTGGTTTTGCTAATTTACGGACTTTTCCTGTTTCCAACTGCTGATGATTTTGTGGACGTGAATGCAATCATCCTCTGCTTAATCAAGAATCCCGTACCCACTTTGTTGGCTGATGTGTATTTTTCCATCCACCGTAGGAACCGTCATGGAGTTGGACAGATTGAGTGTTGCACCGTTCTCTTGTACAAGTGGTTTATTTTGCACTTGCCAAGGCTTCCAGCACTCTGGGATATGCAGAATGGACTCTCATGGATAGAGAAGTTGTTGTTACTCAAACATTCGGATATAAGTGGTATGACCCTATGTATAGAGGGATTGCTATGATTAAGAGTTGTGGGGATTTCCCAAATGTACCGCTTATCAGCATTGATGGTTGCATTAGCTATAATCCTATTTTAGCTCGTCGCTAGTTGGAACACCCGATGGAGAATGAACCAGACCCAGCCCTTTTGAGAAGTTTCTACATTAAAGAAGGGAAGGACCCGACCTACAAGGCTCGGATTGTGTATGCTTGGCGCCACATCCATACAAGGGGGATGATTGCTTTGGATTACCCCGACACTATTGTTTCAGAATCCTACTTATCATGGGTGAAAGAAGCAGCATTGAAGATGTTCTATACCCGTTTTGAGCCTGACCCAACAAAACTTACTCTTGTTGAAGAATTGAAAGCTGCTTTGGCAAAAGCTGAAAAAGAACGGAAAGCTTGGAGAGATAAGTATTTCAAGGTTATGCAAGAGAAGGAAAAGCTTCAAGAGTTGGTCCATCAAGGTGGGAAGAAGAGTCAACCAGAAGACGAAGGACCCTCCAGCCAGAAGATATATGATCTTTTTGTTTTCTATTGTTTTATCATGTATCTGTATTGGAGATTTGTGTTTCAATTTCGAATTGTTGTTGTAAGACTCTCAGTTATCAGTCTATGAAGTCTTTGAATTTTCTTTATTTCCCCATTGTTATAATTTTT
>OZ012738.1:359438068-359459119 GCA_963859935.3 Lathyrus sativus
AAGGGCCAGTGACGTTATACACATGCTAGTTTTGTTAAACTCAGGCGTTTATCATGCACAAAACAGTAAAGAACCAGCATCAAATACTGAATAACATATTTTATTGATTGGGCCCCTGAATGGGCAGAGTTTTGTACACGGGATGTAACTCCTGAAAAGAGGAAGCTACGCAAAGCAAATATACAAGTATGCACAGGAAGCATAAATATGTTGACAAATTAAATTTGTACACATGTCGGCAACGGGATGCAGACGAACATCATAAGTTGATCCTCCTATGACTCGCCCGACTCTAGTGCTTTCCCGGTATTCGTACTTCCGAAGAGATTGTATCTGATAATCGACCCCTCAGGTATATTCTCCCGCACCAATGCTCAATGCAGTATCAAATTCGGACCGCAGTCATTTGCTTTTCCAAATCCCTAACTTTTGCGTGAACCGCCCTTTACGGGTTTTCAGTTCACCGGGATACCCCTTTTTGCCGAAGCCGCCCAGTGTAGGTTTTCAACTTCGCGGGTGTACATTTTTTCATTTTATCCCTAACTTTTTCCCGAACCTTTCATTCTGTTTTTGGTTCGCCAGGATGCCCCATTTTTGCCTGGACTCTCTTTTTTTTCTGTCCAGCGGGTCAATTTTAAGCAAAGTATTTTTTAACTGCGTCCGAATTCACAGGCGACGTAAAGTCTTCACCGTCCATGGTGGACAACAATAACGCTCCTCCTGAAAAGACTTTCCTGACAACGTATGGCCCTTCGTAGTTGGGGGTCCACTTGCCCCTGTGATCTGCCTGCGGCGGGAGAATCCTTTTCAGCACAAGGTCGCCCGTCTGAAAGCTCCGCGGATGTATCTTCTTATCATATGCTTTCTTCATTCGGCTCTGGTACAAACGACCATATGCTAGAGAAGCTAGCCTCTTCTCATCCATCAAACTCAGTTGGTTCAACCTGTCTTTCACCCATTCTGCCTCATCTAATTGAACATTTCGCAATACCCTCAGAGAAGGGATCTCAACTTCCAACGGTAGTACTGCTTCCATTCCGTATACTAACGAGAACGGGGTTGCCCTGGTTGATGTGTGTACCGTCGTACGATAACCGTGCAAAGCAAAAGGTAGCATCTCATGCCAATCCTTGTAGGTCACCACCATCTTCTGAACGATCTTTTTGATATTCTTATTGGCCGCTTCAACAGCGCCATTCATCTTGGGTCGGTAAGGGGAGGAGTTGTGATGTTCGATCTTGAAATTCTGACAGAGCTCCTTCATCATTTTGTTATTCAGGTTCGAACCGTTGTCCGTGATTATCCGCTCGGGGATCCCATATCTGCAAATGATATCTCTTTTGATGAATCTGGCCACCACTTGCTTAGTTACATTTGCATATGACGCCGCTTCCACCCACTTGGTGAAATAATCGATTGCTACTAGAATGAACCGGTGCCCGTTAGAAGTTGTCGGCTCGATCTTTCCAATCATATTGATTCCCCACATCGAGAATGGCCATGGAGATGACATCACATTTAGAGGACTTGGAGGCACATGGATCTTATCAGCGTAGATTTGGCACTTGTGGCACTTCCTCACAAACTTGAAACAATCAGTTTCCATAGTCAGCCAAAAATAACCTGCTCGCAACAGCTTCCTCGTCATAGCATGCCCACCAGCATGCGTGCCAAATGTACCTTCATGTATTTCCTCCATGAGCAGCTTTGCCTCTCTTTCATCTACGCAATGCAACAACACTAAATCGTGGTTTCTTCTGTACAAGACACCATCCGGATTCAAATAGAAATTACCCGCTAATCTCCTGAGAGTTTTTTGATCTTGACTGGATGCCCCAGCCGGATACTCTTTATTCTTCAGGAAGTTAAGGATATCAAAATACCACGGTTTATCATCGGATGCCTCGTCAATAGCAAACACAAAGGCAGGCCTGTCAAGCCGAGAAATAATAATTCTGGGAGCCTCGTTCCAGAAGTTGACTTTGTACATGGAAGACAAAGTGGCCAGGGCGTCAGCCATCTGATTTTCTGCCCACGGTACATGATGCAATTCAACCTTGTCGAAGAAAGGCAACAATCTCCTTGCATAATTCATGTAATGTATCAAGTTGGGCTGACGTGTCTCCCACTCCCCTTTTATCTGATTCACCACCAGAGCTGAGTCTCCGTATACGTCCAGATTCTTGATTCGCAAATCAGTGGCTTCTTCAAGCCCCATTATACAAGCTTCGTATTCGGCCTCATTATTGGTGACTGCCAAGGTCAATCGGGCAGTAAACTGGATGTGCGACCCGTGCGGAGTAGTGATGATTGCCCCTATTCCGCTACCGTAAGCATTCACAGCTCCGTCAAATATCATCTTCCATTTGGAACCCAACTCTGGTCCTTCGTCTGGCAACGGCTCTTCACAATATTTCATCTTTAGGTACATGATATCCTCGTCAGGAAAATCAAACCTCATCGATTGGTAATCTTCAATAGGCTGCTCCGCCAGATACTCAGACAGTACACTCCCCTTTATAGCCTTTTGCGAGACGTATTGGATGTCATATTCAGTCAAGACCATCTGCCAACGGGCAATTCTCCCTGATAACGCCTGCTTTTCGAATACATATTTGATAGGATCCATCTTCGAGATGAGCATGGTTGTATGATTCAGCATGTATTGCCTCAAACGCTTGGCGGCCCAGGCTAGCGCGCAACAAGTTTTCTCCAACATTGAGTATCGAGATTCACAATCTGTAAATTTCTTACTCAAGTAATAAATTGCATGCTCTTTTCTTCCTGTCTCGTCATGTTGACCGAGAACACAACCCATGCTTCCCTCAAGAACTGTCAAATACATAATCAAGGGTCTCCCAGCCACTAGGGGTATCAAAATAGGAGGCTCCTGCAAATACTGCTTTATTTTATCGATCGCCTTTTGACAATTTTCGTTCCACGTTATAGCTTGATCTTTCTTCAACAGCTTGAATAATGGTTCACACGTGGCCGTTAGATGAGATATGAACCGAGCGATGTAGTTCAACCTCCCTAAAAACTTGCGCACCTCTTTCTCTGTTTTAGGCGTCGGCATTTCTTGAATCGCTTTTATTTTAGCAGGATCGACCTCTATTCCTCTTTCGCTTACGATAAACCCCAGCAGTTTACCCGATCTCACCCCGAAGGTGCATTTATTAGGGTTCAGTCTCAGCCTGAACTTCCTAAGCCTTTTAAATAACTTCAACAGATTCACCAGATGCTCTTCCTCCGTCTGGGATTTGGCAATCATATCGTCAACATAAACTTCGATCTCTTTATGCATCATATCATGAAAAAGAGTCGTCATCGTACACTGATACGTTGCCCCAGCATTTTTCAAACCAAAGGGCATCACTTTGTAGCAAAATGTTCCCCAAGGCGTTATGAAAGTAGTCTTCTCCATGTCCTCTGGCGCCATTTTAATCTGATTATAGCCTGAAAATCCATCCATGAAGGAGAATACGGAGTATTGAGCAGTATTATCAACTAGCACGTCGATATGAGGAAGTGGAAAATCGTCTTTTGGGCTCGCTTTATTCAAATCCCTATAGTCCACGCACATTCGAACCTTGCCATCTTTCTTTGGCACTGGTACGATGTTAGCAACCCATGAGGGATATTTTGTCACAGCCAGGAAACCAGCATCCCACTGTTTTTGAACCTCTTCTTTGATCTTCACTGCCATATCTGGTCTAGTCCTGCGAAGCTTTTGTTTGACCGGTGGGCATTCTTCTTTCAATGGCAGACGGCGCACAACCATATCTGTATCGAGCCCTGGCATATCTTCATACGACCAAGCGAATACATCACTATACTCTCTGAGCATTTCAACCAGTCTTCGCTTGATATCGCTCTGCAGCGCGGCTCCGATACGAATGTTCTTCTCAACCCCTTCCGACCCCAAGTTGATAATTTCGATGACCTCGTCGTGAGGCAGAATGACTCTTTCCTCTTGTTTCACCAACCAAGATAGTTCTTCAGGAACGTCACTATCTTCGACAACCTCTTCCTCGGCCTGAAATACCGGGTGCTCAAAGTCGGGACGAGTCATAGGTGGTTCAAGGATGTCATCTGGAAATGTTATCCTGCAAAAAGAATGGTTAAATGCTTCAAAATGCGTATAAAGCGAATAACCACGTTGCCATTTTATTGAAAAATACAAAACAAGAAAGACAGAGATCGAAATGTTTGCACATGAGAAAACGCCATATATTTAATGATTAACACGCCATGTTCATAACAGCACAACCCTAAGCAAATCATGATGCCCCGGGCAAGACATCAGATTGTTCAACAATTAATAAAACAAAGCATTACTGTTTAAGAGTCACAGGAACAAGCTCCTGAATAGACCAATTGCACAGTCCCTGTCCTGGCGTGCTTGGCTGAATCCAGGCATCCATATCACAGTCGCTGTCTCCTTCGTCAGACTCTGAAGCAGCGTTGATGGTTTCATGACATATTCCACTGGCAGAGATGGTTATTGGTCCTCTGAAACGGGATGCTCCCACAACAGGTGTTGATGACGACGGTTGGTACCCCAGCCCGAATCGGTCCATCTTTACAGGAATATCCAGCACTTTGCCCCAACCCTTTGCTTCTCCTGCCTCCACCAGAGCTTGGGCTTTTTTATACGATGAGACGGCTATCTCCGACACTTTGCTCGGCCCGGGACCTTTGTCCTTGATGCGCAGCCCTTCAAATGCCTGGCAGGGTGTTTCGTGAATCTCTCCATCGACCTCCACGTATTTAAATAACGACAGATGGCTGACCAGGATGTCTTCTTCTCTGCATACGGTGACTATGCTGTCCCCCACCATATATTTCAACTTTTGATGCAGGGTAGACGTGACTGCCCCAGCCCCATGAATCCAGGGTCGTCCGAGCAGGCAGCTATATGCAGGCTAGATGTCCATGATATAAAATTCAGTGGCAAAAACCTCCGGCCCCACCTGTAGAGGCAATGTTATCGATCCGAAAACTGTTCGTCGCGTCCCATCAAATGCCCTGACTACCAAGTCACTGGACGTGCACAAGATTCCTCTGACATCCAGCTTCATCATCGCTTTCTTGGGCAGCATATTCAAAGACGATCCAGTATCGACCAGTACATGTGACATGACTGATCCTCTACATTCGACAGATACGTGCAGCGCCATATTATGATCTCTCCCCTTCGGGGTCAAATCGAAGTCGGTAAAGCCCAAGCTGTGGCCTGCATTCACATGTGCCAACACTCCTTCCAGCTGATTCACGGAGACGTCTTGGGGTACAAAGGAAGTATCCAGAACTTTCAGCAAAGCATTTCTGTGAGCTTCAGGACACAAGAGCAACGACAAGATAGATATTTTGGACGGCGTCTGTTGCAGATGCTCTACAATCTTATAATCACTTTTTCGAATCAAGCGCATGAACTCTTCTACATCTTTCGATGCCGCTTCTTTGCCGCTTGCTTGCACTGGGACATTCTCAACCATTTTTCCTTTCCTCTTTGCCAGTCTTTCGGTCTCCACCTCAGGCGATATGGAGATCCTACCACTCCTTGTCATGCCTCCTGAACCGACCACATTCTCTACAGTCTCGGCTGGTTGCTTATTAACATCAATCTTTATTCCGTCACAATACACTTCCAACCCATATGACCATGGGACTGCTTTTATGCTCTCGTACGGGATTGGTTCGGCCTTAGTTATGGTGATCGGCGGTCGCTGAGCCGGTGCTGTTATAGTGATTGTCTTCCGAGGAATCGTTACAGTGGCCACATCACTCTGATTATCTACTACTGCCCCTGCAGGCTCTTCAATTGCTGCTCGGTCAAACTGCAATGTGCCATCATCAACTAAAGCCTGGATGCCTTTCTTCAAATCATCACACCCCCCAGCTAGGGTCCAGCATTCTAAGCAATACTCGTCACATCCTGGATAAACACCCCCTTGTAACAATCTGCTTTTTATCTCGCTCAGCGGCGTCTTTAAATCATCCACTCTCGTAATCAAATTCAAACCTTCCTCAATCAGAATGGCGTTTGCCCCATGATTAGGCATGGGCTTCTGCACTATATTCGGCCATGCTGTTCCGAAATTGATAGCTTTATTATCCAAAAGATCCTGCACAACATGCTTAAAAGCATGGCAACCCTCTACATCGCGGCCCGGAGCCCCAGAATGAAACTCACAGTGCCTGCTTGCATCATAACCATACGGAGGAGTTCCCGTTATCGGTGCCAGAGTTCTCTTCTCTACGAGGTTCAAACCCAACAATGTTTGCAACAAATCTGCGTACGTTGAGGGAGGCTTCTCAAACACTCTTCTTGGTTTACCACCCTGGAATCTTCGCTGAGCAGGCTGTGCCCCTTGCTGTGGCTGCTGCTGCTGCTGTTGTTGTGGCATTGGCTGCTGCTGAAACGGTTGTTGCTGTTGAAATGGTGGTTGTTGATATGGAACAGTAACACTCGCCACCTGCTGCGGCTGATTATATAGATTTCGACCTCTGCCTCGGCCTCGGCCTCGGCCCCCAAACATTGCGCTTGCCTCGCCCTGACGACTCCCACCAAAAGCCTTTCGGTTACTGCCAGATGCAGTTGACTCCTCAGCCTGGAATCGGCCTTGCTTAATGTTGTTTTCGATCTTTTCCCCCATCAGAATTAAGTCTGAGAAACTGGCCAAAGATGTGTGAAACAACTTGTCATAAAACATGCTTGTGAATGTTCCGATAAACATGTCATTCATTTCCTTGTCTTCTAAAGGAGGACGGACCCTGGCAGCCATGTCGCGCCATCTTTGCGCGTACTCTTTAAAGCTCTCACTCTTCTTCTGAGACAGCCCTGTCAATTGGACCCGATTAGGCGCCAAGTCGCTGTTATACTTGTAGTGAGCTACAAATGCCTCTGCTAGCTGCTTCCATGTCTTTATATTAGTCGGCTCCAACCCCATGTACCACTCTAGGGAAGGGCCCGACAAACTATCTTGAAAGAAATGCATTAGCATTCTCTCATCAGTTGAATACGCATACATTTTTCTGTAATAAGCCCGCACGTGCACTTTCGGACAGGTGTCCCCTTTATACTTATCAAACGTAGGAGCTTTGAATTTAATTGGCACCCTCAAGCCAGGTACCAGACCCATTGTTGCCATGTCTAAGCCCACAACACTTTGGTTCAGGACCCCCCTCATCTGCTCTTCTAGCATTCTGATCTTTTGGGAGTCATCCATCGGTCCCTCGAAACCTCCACCGGAGAAGGCGTCCTCCTGCTGATCTTCTTGCCAGATACCATTCCCAGCTCCATACCCATCATATCCATTATTGCGGCCAGCCCTAATCTGATTCATCACCGGGCCTCGCCCTCTGTTGTCGTACCCCTGAGCAACTCCAGCAGGTCCAAAAGCCATTAACCCAGCGCCGTTTCCATTTCCGAAACCTCCGTAACCTTGATTGGCCACACCATAACCATCTTGCCCAAAGCCTTGAGCATTGAAACCATATTTCCCAGCGTTATCGAATCCCTGATCGTTGAACCCGAATCCAGCATTGCCGAAGTCGTTGCCTCCCATATTATCACCCAAGTTGACATCACCAAGCCCAACGTTATGGACAGCAGTCTCGTTTCCAACTCCGACGTTACCGTTCCCAGCAGCGGTAGCGTTGTTGACATTAACAGCAGGTATATTGATTACAGGTGGAGCCACTGGTGTGGGAGTGCCATCCCCATGAACAGTGTCGACTCGCACAGACTGATGATCCTCATTACCGTGACCAGCATTTCTGACCAACAGAGGTTGCACCATGGCTTGCAGATTCTCCTAACCTTTTGCAATAGCTTCCATGGTCTGCATAAAGAGAGCTAGCTTCTCGCGCACATCTTGCATCTCGTTCTGCATTTGATCCATGATTCTTCGACAGTTGGTGCGAGTGGAATATCTGTGCGGGCGCTGATCTGCAATCCTGAAAATACCTGGTACAGAGCAGGAAATAAGATATCATCCGATGATTACCTGTAATGCAATATGAATATAAATGCAATGCAATGTGTGTGTCTGTGCATTAGGGAATAGCATTCCCCGATTCTAGTGTGAAGGTGCCTGTGCTAGCTATACAAAGATCAGAGTTGAATCATAGAAAGCCTCATATATTACAGAGAGAACCAATAAGCCAGGAATACAATGTCACTGAGTACAAAGAAAGGCATGACCCCAACCAACAATCCTGGTGATGGTCAGCACTATGCAAATAAAGCATACAAGCTAATACATGAAAGGATCAAGCACTCCCATAAGTCTGGTACTCTTCTAGCAACTTCTTGGTCTCTGGATGACTTGGTCGGGTAAGCAGCCCTTCAACAAGTTGGTTTCTTTTCTTAAGAACACGTCGCACGTCTCCAGCAGGTTCCTCCCATGCCCCTTCTCCGAAGCGATCCTCTAGTTTACGCTTCTGAGACACAGTTTCATCCCTGCCTTTAATGGCCTTGTTCAGTGCATTTTGGAGACTATACCGGGTCATCACTTCTTCTTCACACTTCTTGATGCTAGACTTCAACTGCTCTTCGAGATCGGAAATTTGCTGCTTCAACTTATCCTCCCTCTTCTTATTGTTGGTCAGTGTAGCATTCCAAGTATTATTGCAAGAAGAGATCTCCCGGTGTGCTGCGTCGAGTGCCTTCTTTTTGGATTCCAGCATGTCATGGGAGCTTCTGAATTCTTGCCCCAGACGTTCGCGCTTCTTCCTCTCTTCAGTCAACTCAGCCCCTAGTCTGTTTACTAGCTCGATCTGCTGTTGGAAAGCATGCACGACCTTGTTTTTCTCACTGCGTACCTGAGCTAGCTCTTGCTCTAGCCCTTCATTGATCTTCATCAAGGCTTGTTTTTCTTTCACAACTTGCTCGTAGGCCTCCCTAGGAACAGTAGTTGGCTCTGCTACCGGAAGGGGAACAAGGACTGGTGCATCTGGAAATGGCATCCGCAACTGACTTGCTCTCTCCTGGATCCAAACTCTGTAAGGTGCATAGGCCTGACAGTCATTCTTCCCTAACAGCGGCTTCCCTCTTCGGTTAATACACGTCCAGGCATGCTGCAGCTTGGCTAATAACTCCCCCTTCAAATCTCCGGTGAAGTACAGAGATTCCTGTACTTCCTCCTCTTTGGGTGGGTTCTTCAGCGCATATCCGAATTGGCGAATGAACAGAGAAGGGTTGTAATTGATACACCCTTTCCTTCCTATCAACGGAACATTAGGGTACCCAGAACAACTGAAGATAAGCTCGGATCCCAGCAGATCTCTATCAAACCATTCGACGTCTTCGGAAGATAACCTCATCAGGCGCTCCGGCCAGCCAACTGGGACTGCAGTCTCTACAACAGATCTTCTCTTAGGAAGGTGGCTCTCAAACCACGTACTTAGCAATGGTACACAGAAATGAACATTCTTCCCTCTTCCCTTCTCATTCTTGTAATGCAGTGAGTGGTAGAAATCTCCGAGCAAGGTAGGTACAGGATTACCAGCGGCAAACAAGTAGAAGGCGTCGAAGTCCACAAAATCCGGTACATTGGGAAACAATACTATGCCATAAATGCACAGAGCCAACACAGCATTGAAGGAAATCCAGCACCCGCTCTTAGCATACTCCTGGGCTTTACCAATCAAGAACTGGAGCGAGAAGCCTGGAACTCCACGGGAAACAGTAGTCAATAGTTCAGAAGCATCCATATGCAAAGCTTTTTCCAAGTCCTCCGGCTTGGGCTTAGCGCCAGAATGAATGAATGGAACCTGGTTCTGCACGGGTAGCTCAGTAAACTCCACATACTCTTCAATGGTAGGCCCCAGAATAAAATCAGCAAACGTAAAACATCTCAATGCGGGATCATAGAATTGCATCAAGGCGTACAACCCATCTAGCTCCATCTCCGTGGGTTTGCGCACCAATCTCAATAATCTTCCATAGCTCATTCTGAAGCTCCTACGAACATCCTCATCAGCCAGAGAGATCAACCCAAGCAGGGGAACAACATCAGGAGTAGGCAATTTGTAAGCAACTGTCCTCCTTAAGCTGGCCATGACCAATCACTCAGAAATCCGGACACTAGAACTAGGGAAATGCAAATGCACCTGCAGCACAGACACACGTTAGTGGGGATGCAATGATGATGAGTATGCAAACAATGCAATGCAAGTAACATGCAACAGGGACCAACTGCCGTAGCTGAATAGCCTGAACCATATCAAGAAGTCTTAGGTAGACTCTTTAGAAGTCCTCAAACCCTGGTCTCAGATAGACCTAAAACAAAGCTCCCACAATGGTCTCTGACAGACCTCAAACCATAACTCCAACTGGTCTCTGGTAGACCTCAAATCATATCTCCAACTGGTCTCTGACAGACCTCAGAACTCTCCAAATGGTCTCTGTCAGACCTCAGAACTCTCCAACTGGTCTCTGACAGACCTCAGAACTCTCCATAAACACTCAAGGTCTCTGATCAAGAAATAACCGGTATCTGAAGGTCTAGTTACCTGCATAACCCCAAACCCTCTCACAGGTGGATGTCCTAGTAACTGACAAAGGTATGGCATCCTATGCGGTCGTCGGCGTCACAGACTTTCAGGGTTGATGATACGATTCCCAGAAGGAGTGGCATCATCAAATCCTGAAGAGGCCTCACTTAGCCAACTTCCAAATGATCGGTCCCCAGAGTCGACAATTCAACTAACCAGCAACCCACGCCAACCAAAGGAAGGGGCAGGAGGCCAACCAGAGGAACCTCGTCTGAGTGTAGATTTCGCGGGACACCAAGGCAAGCAAAGCAAGCGGGCGCCCACTAATCTCTACTCTAAGTCTAAGGTGCACTCAAGCCCAGGTCCGACTTCTCACTCAATATCAGAACACCCATCACAACCCTCAAATACAGCAATAATGACAATAATAATATGCTGAAAGTAAAGGTCAGAAATATAAATCCATACAAAATCCTCGACGGGAAAACAAGCGTTAGGATTGACTCTCTTAAGGGACGTTGGATCCCGAATGCATAAGAACTATCGCAGTCCTTAGCAGCCAGGGGACGTTGGGTCCTTAGCAGAGTCGCCAGCTGTCGCTACTGCGAAAATCGGCGCCGGCTAACAGAAGAGTCGCCACCGTGCGTTATTTATCCCACGGGAGGGAAAGGAAACGCTCAGAGTAAACCTCGCACAACACGGGAAAGGTATGGTCGTCGCAACCAAAACCTGGATTCGGGAGTCGGTTACGCAAGGGGAAGGTATTAGCACCCCTCACGTCCGTCGTACTCGACGGGATCCACGCTTGTTTTCGGGTATGGATTGTTATTCTATCTACTCTACAGGTCAAGGGTTAAAAAGAAAATAAAATGACTCGGCAAAGTATCGCACTTTATGCCTACGTATTCCCGTCTGGAACGAGAAATCAGAGTCAACGTAGTTCGCCTGCCTACGGGAAAGGAGGGGAAGGTTGCTCGCTAGGATATCGCATCCTATGCCTACGTACTTTCATACAGCATGAAAGATCAGAACAAACGTAGTTCGGGCCACGTACGACACAAGTCTGTATTGATTGTTTTTATTCCTTCTGAAAAGGTTTTTCTGATTACCGGTCCAAGCGGACAAAAATAACGTTTTGATGAGTTCACATTCTTTTACGGAAGAAGTGTCTTTTATTGTGTTTGAAATCTTATTGGGTTTTTCTGTTTGTTTTGAGAAAGAAGAGACAGAACTCTAACCTACGGTTGCAAAGGGAATCAAACTAACCTAATGTTATCATGCATGGGTTAAGACCTAATGTCTATCATGCTCCTCTCTTGCACAGAGAGAAACAGAGATCCTAAGGGAATAGACGGAAACAGAAACAATAGCAAATATATAGTAAAGCAGTAAAATGCATGGATGCAGCAATACAAGCGAGGCAAGGGAGTCCCGCTCAAACTAGAACCTAGAAAACAATAGGCAAAAGTGAACAGGATTCACTTTCAACCCAACAGGTTAACAGCAAACAATACAGTCCAGAAAATCAATCAATACATCAGAAATGATTAACAGCAGAAAAATAAACAGCCACAGTAGCTCTGCATCAACACCTATCTTCAAGTCATCTCCAATCAGCTACAAGCTTCAGCAAGCCTCAATCTCCATCTCCACAGCCTTCAAGCAAGGCCTTTGTCATCAATCTTCAGTCTATAATGGCTTTTCTTCAAGTCTCAAACCTCCAGGATGAGGGATCAATCACAAGAGTGAATTGGGTGTTAAGCAATTAGTTGACTACCAAGGGTGGCAAACAAACTGCTACTAACACATAAGATATTTTCTCTCAAGAGTTCTATCCCTTAGACAGTAGCACCAAGCCTTCCAAAGGAAGGGGGTGAGTGTCTTAGAGAGACTCTGCATCACAGAGAAGAATGGAGGCAGTCAAGACCTTCCATGTTTGAGAATCAAGCTTTCTACTCTAGGGCTCTGACTAGCTCCTAAACCCTATAGCCTTCAACAGCTGCCAGCACAGAATCTCCTCATCAACTCTGGAAGTTGGTCTTCAGTCTCTGATCTTCAAATGGGCTTCATCATCTCAGGTCTTCAGCTCTCCCCAAATCCCAAACAAACCCAATACCCACACAGACAAATTATAATCCCCAGAGAGGGCACACCACACCAGTCAAGCAAATATAAGCAATACTAATAGCAGTAAGGGAATCCTAATATTTTCTAAGGGATCTAATAACTACCCATAGTCCCTATAGTTCCATGCCCCAGAAACTCAATCTCTAAGTCCTAAGGGAAATGAACTAATTTACCTATATTATCACCTAAACCCTAATTTTGGTCATGTTATTCACATCTACTCAAATCTCCTAAAATTCATTTCTAAAAACATGAACTAAATTTTATATACAAGATACATGTCTAACCTAATCAACCTAACAAGAAGGGATTAAAAATACTAAAGCATCTATTAGAACAAAAATCAACAAATTTAAGTATCAAACTAAACTTAATAAAATGCTATTTACAAGAAAAATGCATGAAAAATATTAAAACAAAATAAAATGCCATTTTTAATTTTTCATATTTTCCTAGACAGAATTACTGACCTACCACAAAAAGAAGGAATTAAAAATATCAAATTTCCTATTTTTTATGATTTTTTAAAGATGAGAGAAATATAAAAGAAAATAAAAACACAAAATATGAAATAAAAGGGGAGGGGGTCTGAATAGCATACACGCCTAGTTCAAATCTCAGCTGGGCCATAAAATGGGAGGTGCGCCTAGCAATTGGCGCTAGGCCCAGTTGCACTCAGAAAACGAATTGAAAAATAGAAAGAAAAGAAATAAGCTCGCGGTGCAGAAAGTAACAAAACCATGTGTATTCCATTGGGCCTATATGAAGGGGGTGGGGATATTAATCTGGATCCAAAGCCCATGCGTTCTAATAAGTGAAACGCTGCGTTCCACTTGGTCTTTTCCCTCCGTTTCAACTTCAAATGCCAGCCATTGGATGAGGTGAGAAAGTCAAATAATTGCCATGATCGGACGGCCATTGGATCGTCTTCCTCAATCAACTCTAGGGTTTGCAGAATAAACCCTGCACACGAGCTCGACACAGCCATCTTCCAGCCATCATATCTCCCTCGTCTCTCCATGATAGGCCATGATATAAACACCAAAATTAACCCAAAGTTCACGTAGAAGACAACTGCACCCTTAGTTTTTGCTGAAGCTTAATCAAATGCCAGACCCGATGGTATACAACCTCCATGGACACTCAAAATTCACCCTCACCAAACTTCAAATTCTTGCTAACAGAACCAATTCTATGCTTCCATGATCACTCTAAACTAATCCACACTAATTATCACAATCTATTCATCAAGTTCCAGCTCAAAACCTTTTTTGTGCATGCATGAAAATCTTCACCAATCAATGCCAAACTTTCCAGGATTCATCCTCTAACTACCTAGGTCTCTAATATACTAACAATCCTATGCCATGATCACTATGCTAGCTAATTCGAAGGAAAACATACCTGGTGCAAATTCTTGAAAACAGATATAGACTTCTTGAATCAGCAGCCACCAATGCTCTGATCTTGATCAACACTCTTGATTCTTGCTACTGTATGCAATAACCTTTGATCCAATGCTCTGAATATGATATTTGAACTCCTCTTGCACTTTTGATGGTGAAGGTCACAACACACGAAAATGAACATAACTCATCCAGATCTTGATGAATTTTGGTTCTAGGATGATTGTAGAGTAGATTAGGATCAAGAACTTTGTGAATTGATGGGATTTTGTGAGAGATTGAGAATAATTTGCAAAATTGGAAAGATGGAAGGAAACTATGTATTCTTGCCAAATGAATCACCAACCACATTTTGGAGCCACTCTTGTGTTTATATAGATGATGATGGCCTAATCTAGAAGGTTGTAGAATGATCTTAGATGATTCTAGAAAGTGATGGAAAGTTATGGAAGTTCTCATGCCATGATACTTTGATCCATCTCATATCTCATGCATTTCCTTTCATGTTTGTATCAAAATCTCCTCTTATGAGTTATTGTCATGGTATGTATGAAAAAACCAAGTTCCTTGCCTTGAAAAGTCACTTATGCCAAGTTTTCTCTTCTTGCCTTATTATGCAAGCAACAAAAATACAAAGCAAGTCCAATTTTTTACTCTTAACTCAAAAAAGTGGCTGAACCAATGTCTCTAAAATGATGTTTGGAATCAATTTGGTATATTGGATGACCCATTTTGGATTTGTAGATCTCTCAAACCAATTTTTCATTTCAACTTTTTCAACTTATATGCCTTTTTTAGGTCATTTTTCACTAACTTTGGTCAAGTCTCATTCCATGCATTTACAAACTTACATGAGTTCTTTTCTAGACTTAAAATGGAATTTTGAGAAACTTTAATGTTGTGAAGTTTCTCATTTGAAGCTTCCTTGTATGAGTTTTAGGCATAGGCTAAGAATGACCTGTAATCCTCAGATGACCAAAATACCCTTTGCTTTCCAAGACCATAAGTAGAGTTCCACAAATCATATGAAGGCATACTATACCATTATAGAAAGCTAAGACAATGAGGAACAACTCTTATGTTGGCCAGAAATTCATTTGAAATCTCCTTGAGGGGTAAAAATTGCTTGGAAGTCAAGTCACTTTCACAGACAAAATTTCAGATACCTCAGATAACCTGTAACTTGTAAGGACCATAACTTGAGTTCTATAAATCTCCTTGATGTCTTACACCACTCAAATTAAAGGTATTGAGATCCTATACAAGTTTCATGTTGGCCAAGGATCCATTTGAAGCTTGCATTTTGACTTATCTTGCTTGGAAATTTGACCTAAATTAGGGGATTTTACACAGAAACCCTAATTTAGAAACTCCTCTTCTCCTTGATTTCTCTTGATTTCTTCTTAGCACCAAAACATATCCTTCTTTACATGCCAAATGATGAACCCCACATCTCTCCAATAGCCCTTAATGCCTTTCAATCAGTCATTTGACCTGGAGTTGACCTAGGGTTGACCCAGATGAAACCCTAGTTGACTGTCTTCAACTGCAATTCTTGTGATCACATCAATGACTTGTTTCCTTTTCCCAATGACTCTCTAAGTCTTTCATGATGTACACATAATCTCCATGCTCAGCCAACAGCTCACAATTTCTTTGTTGACCCTCAGATACCCTCAGATAGGAGATGGATGCACTGCTTGATCCATTGACTTCCTAGCTTTCAAATTCTTTCTGATGACTTGAAGGAGATTGGATTAGAATAATAACCTCTTGATAGGCTCATAGAGATGAGAATAGTGATTGGTCCCTGTTGGATGACTTGCTATGCTATGCTATGCAGATGATTAGACTATGTACATGACTCTATATGCAAATGCTAATGATATTGAAACATAAACCAAGTAAATAAGGTTGAGCAAATTTCAGGGTGCAACACTTAAGTTTCAGTCTTGTTTTCATTTGTAATTGAATTGAATAGTGTTTACTTGTGCTTGTTCACATGATCCCTTAGGATTCCTAGTCCCACTTAATTTCTGATTAAGTTGGGAGTAAAAGAGATATTAGGCTTTCAATCTTTTGCATGATAATAATTAGGGTAATCCCTCTTTGACCTCAACTTTAGGTACATCATTTGTATGATAACATTAGGTAGACTTCCTTTTATCCCAACCTTAGGACCATTTTGTATGATAATATTAGGGTTTCAGTTTCCTTTAGTGTTTTCTTCTCACCCTTTTATTAGACAACAAGCATGGATCCCGTTGAGTACAACAGACGTGAAGGGGTGCTAATACCTTCCCCTTGCGTAACTGACTCCCAAACCCAAGATTTGGTTGCGATGACCTTGTCTTCTCCTTTCTTTTAGGTATTCTTTTATCATTTCCTTTCCCTCCTTTGGGATAAATAACGTTCGGTGGCGAATCTTCTGTTTGTTTCCGCTAGGTGTTTTTCGCAGTTGCGACACCGTCTTCCAACAGAGAAGATGAAGTTTTCTTAAAGGCATCCTACAAAGAAGATAATGTTGAGGTAACTAAACCATCTTACAAACATGTGTTTGGAATTATTGTTGAGTTGGTTAAAGATAATGATAAACTTAGAAAACACAACTCAAATCTTAAGGAATATTTAAGATCTCTCAAAGAAAGCAAAAAATCATTTAAGATAGAAATAACTAAAATTATAAACTCAAGAGAAACCTATGAGACTTTTGTCTCCCTGAAAAAGGAGGTAATTGAATTGCATGAAACCCTAGGTAATTTTACCCAAGGGAAATAAAATATTGACTTGATCCTATCCAATCAAAGACCTTCTTTAAATAAGAACGTACTAGGATTCAAAAAGGATATAAAACCTAGTAAAGGGGTAGATTACAAGAAAATGAATCGTCCAGTATATAAATGCACACACTGCAAAATATTTTGCCATTTAGAGCCTTTATGTTTTTATAAATTGAAAAGGTTTAAAGGTAATAACCTTAGACCCAATAAGATTTGGGTACCATAGGTGAAACCTTAGTGTTTTGCAGGTATGCTTTGCAGCTTGAAGCTTTAATAATTATTAATAGAGTTGTACAAAGCAAATATTATACTTCCAAGTATACACTATTTATTAAGTCTCTGATCCAAGAATGTACGATGATGGTGAATATCAACAACAGTGATCAAAGCAAGATATTTTGAGAATATCTCAATATTTGTGATCCTTAGTTATTACTATCCAAAATGATGAGTTTCTAAGTGTTTTATAGAAAGGAGGTGCAGTAAGGCTGGATTGGGGTGTAGAAAAGCAATAAAAGTCCAACACAAGGCCAAAAATGCACCAAGAAGGCTGACCAACGGAAGCCCAATCGATTGGCACATGAGGAAATCGATTGGTGAAGCTTGGCACACGTATTTTAAGATCAAATCCAAGTTAAAAACATGCTCCAAGACAATCAAATCCCAAAACTGATGATGAATGCTTAATATTAAAAAATATTTGATTAACCAATCGATTGGAGCAGTTAGCCAATCGATTGGTACACCCAACATGGAATGATTTCGTCTTGATTTTAAACAGCACAATTTCCATTGATTGCTTACTAGAAATACATTATCAAAACGTCAAAAGATGCAATATAAATAGGTATGCTTTCTCACTATTTCGTACATCTCAAAAATCATTTATTCTAGCATCTTTCTTGTGAGTTCTATTTTCGTAAGCATCACCATTGCCTCACCAAGCCAAAAACCTAGAGAATCAGCAAGAAGGGATGATTCTAGGGAAGATAGTGATTAAGCCATGGTACATGGAGCCATGCTTTTTAAAAAGTTACAAACCATATCGTCATATATGTCATGCCTCTCTGGAAGATTTTTTCACTCATGTATAAAATAGATATTTCCCAAATCTTGTTAGAGAATTATATTTAAACCTAATACTTGTAGGAACCTCACTAAGATCCTTGGTAATGGGAGTGGAAATAGATATCCACGAGGATCACTTTAGAAGAATATTTGAGATACCTTTTGTAGCAAAATCCTACACCCATGATAAACCCCTAGGATTTAGAAACATCAAACACTACATATCCATAAATATCCTTGTTATCAATCCTATAGAGAAAAGCAAAATCCCTTTAAAATCCATCCACTTATAATCAAAGGTTAGAATCCTTCACTGCCTTCTAATTAAGATTTTCTTTCCAACGAATATGAACCATAGTTATATCATTAGAGAGGATGTCGTACCCCTATGAATATTAACCCAATAGATTCTAACAATTTGGGTTGAGGGAATCTTTAACCACACGATTCACTACAAAGTGAACCAGTCAACTAGACTCCCTTATTGAACAATAATCACTAGACTCTTAGAAACCTTCAACAGTAATACTTTGGATGAAGCTGAAGATTCAACAAACCATAGGATCTCCTATATTGCTCTTTGAAAAACAAATTTCTCATCAAACATAGAGAAATACAGGATGACCCGACAATCAAGAAAGAAGAAGAAGAAGAGCCAGAAGAGGTAAAAGACGCCAATATCGACAAAGTGTTGAAAATATATCAAAATTTAGCCTAGGATATGGTGAGGATTTAGAAAATATCCACAAGGGATAATGATGCTTATGGAAATGAATGATCTTATCTATGTGTTTTAGAATGTTCAATCTTTTGTTTTATTTCCTACTTTCCGTAATATTTCAATTTTGCAATTTCGTTTTTGTATTTTGAATTCTTAGAAATTTTAATTGATATAAAGAATGATGTTTTTCTTTTCTTAAATTTTTATTTGCCATTGTGTTTGCGTATTTAAATTATTACAATGCATTTTTACCCGTCTTTTTGATTTTGACAAAGAGGGAGAAGTATACTCTCAAGGGGAGAAACATATACTCTCTATTTAATAGAGAGGGAGTTTAGTTACTCCAAACAAACATGGATTGGGACCAATAAAAAATGTGCCCTAAAGGATTAGGAGTACATCTTAGTGAATGGTAACGGCTACGTATCTTTTCTTTCCTTTTGAAAAAAGCCAAATGATTATTTGCAGGCCAAACAATCGATTGGTGTATGATGCCAATTGGTTGGCTCATTAATTCTTGCCATAATTTTTTTCCTTTTTTGTGCTAACCTCAAGCCTATAAATAAAGGGCCCCTTCCCATTTATTTTCAGATCCAGAAATGTAATATTTTTTCCTCACTCCTCACTCTATCTCTAAATAATTTTTGTTTACTTTATCTCACTAAATATTAGTCATAGCGCTTTCGAGAAAGTCATTTTGCAAGCGAGGAAGTTGTAATTCCTGAAGGGTAGATTTATAAGATCACCAAGGAATGTTTTTTTACCTTGGTTCAAAAATTCGTCCATTTAGGGATTATTTATTTGGGTTCAAAGATAAACTCGTGAAAATCTTTGGTTGGGGATTATGTAATCAAGTATCTATTTAGGTTCAAGCTCAACCCGATGTTAAAAACTTGCTTCGGTTCGAGATCAAACCAGTGGTAAAATCTAATAGGTTCTTGGTTAGCCAAGTATAAAACCATGGTTTGGTTCAAGCTCAGTCCAGTATTAAAAGCTCGTTCCAGTTCGAGATCACCCATGTGGTAAAATCTCATAGGTTTTTGGTAAGCTTCGTATAAAATCAAGATTCTTTTCTTGAGCTCATCCCAATGTTAGAAGCTCTCCCAGGTTCAAGATCAGTTTGTGTAAAATCTTGGTTTGAAGCTTGAAGACAAACCATTCCAAGTTTCTTGCAGAAAGGAGACTAACCGCTTCAATCCATCATTTGGAAGGAAGAGTCGCCGCTTCTCTCTGTGTTTGTTGTTTGGTTCGAAGTTAGCCACAAACTTCATTTTCATTGTATAAGGGGGTACGTGAGTTCAACCTACTAAGAGCTCTTAAGATTATTGGATACTCTCAATATCAAATCTTGAGTAGTTAATTAGATATTTTTATTTTTACTGAACCCTTATAACTTATGGTGTTTTACTCTCTTCCTTTAACTTTTAATGTTGACAATAGTTGCAGTAGCCGTAGAAGTAAACGATGCAACGAGAGTTGCAGGAGGAGGCGTAATACCCCCACCAATGGGACCAGGGTTGATGCTCTAAGCAGAGGCAATGGCATAGAGATTTTCCAAACCATCCATTTTATCTACAAAGTACAAACACACATGTAAAAAAAACTAACTCCTTCCTCACCAAAGATCTTTTTCCTCTCTGCACAATCGGTCGCACTCACAGTAACGTGAATATCAATAGATTTCTTCATCTGCAAGGAAGATGATACTTTACCAAGGTTGAACCCTTCTTCATAACCAAGTACATGGTTTAGAGAGTTTAGATCCCTCATCATCATAACTTTTTCATTAGAGAGGGAATCCAGTTTAATGTTGTGAGAATGAGGCGCCGAGTGGAAATGGGGCCAGGACTAGTATTTCAAAAACCTGATCTTGCAATAGTGAGAAGATTATGTTGGGCTAGAGAAGAAGGTAATGTGAGCCTTCTAAGTAAAAGGCCTTTCCAGAACGAAGTGCATCCAAAAGTTTCCTAGTCCTTAGTGAAAAGGATGAGTAAGGGAAGCTGTTGACGAACCCCAATAAGCCCCTGATCCTTGTTGTCATTCTGGAAAGTATGTATAATAAGGAAAAAATTGAAAAACAACCGAGGATAAAGTTTCCAAGACTTATGCTTGGCCAAAAATTATAACATCTTTGTATAAGCCCAAGAACTAGACAGAAACTGAGAGGGGGCAATATTCATGTACCTCAACAGCACCACTTCAAATTCAGACAGAGGCAACCACAAGTTCACCTTGGTAAATAGACACTAATAAAAGTTGATTAAACACCCTTCAAAGGTGTTGCACATCCTTTTTGCTGGATTTCCCAGAAGGACCGGCCAATCAGAGGGACGAACGACCACGATGTTGGTTTTGTCTGCGGTTTCTTGAGTATTAAAATAGAGGGGTCCCCACTATCTATGCATCCACCCATTTATATTTAGTCGTGTCATTTGACTCTTCTAAC